>SCDS01000589.1:110516-124702 GCA_004149465.1 Drosophila nigromelanica
TATATATATATATATATATATATATATATATATATATATATATATATATATATATATATATATATATATATATATATATATATATTTTATATTTACATATTTATTTGCAAAAGTGAGCTTTGTTATGTCATTCATACCAATAATTTAGCGTTAAAACTGTTTAAGAATTATAAGCACTTAACTTCTTCTGTAGTAAATTATTTTCAACATACATTTAAATAGTCCACATTGAAAAGATGTATTTATTAAATGTATTTTTTGTGTTATTTTAATATAAATTTGTTTTAGCGATCTTTTTCCATCTTGTGCGTAAATTAATTAAAGAAAATCCGCTTAGCAAATGGATACAAATTATCTTTTTTAATAAAAATCCAATCCTGGTGCTTTCTAGGATAATATTTTTAAAATGTATTAAAAATGCATTTTCTGATTTTTTTTTTTTGATTTTAAACATATTTATTTTGAAACAATTTTCCATGTGACAACAGTGGGTGCGTGTGCGAAATTCGTTTGGTTAACAGAATCGTCAGGAATAGAGTATATATACATATATAGAGTAGACCAGAATAAGTGGAGTAGGAGAAGAGCTGAGTAAAAGCAGCTGCTGATTAGAGACAAACAGTGACTTAGATTGCAGTAAGATGGGAAAGTAGGAAAACCTTTCGGGAAATATGTGTCAAGAGAGAAAAACAAACAAAAGGAATGCATGACTTAAAGATTAGCGATTACACAAATCGATGGCAGGGTCAAAGGCAGGTCGGGTTCTGGGTGTGGAATCCAAGGTGAACGCTCCTCTCGCTCTCCATTCCATTACAAAGTGCCTGGTGCGGGCTCCAGGTTGACGGAGGCGGCGCTCTGCACGTGTCCGGGCAGGGGGGCGACATGGACGGCGCCGCGGGTCTTGGCCACATACGAGGCTGGGGCAGCGGCAACGGCGACCACAGCGGGCGCCGGAGCGGCGACCACAACTGGAGCAGCGTGGGCAATGGCAGACTGGACCAGAATGGGACCGGACGGAGCAATGGCAACGGGCACAGCGGCTGGCACAGCCGAGGCGTGCACGGCCACGGAGCCGGCGATGGCGGGTGCGCCCAGCACCACGGCACCACCATGGGCAGCGGTTAGGAGCGGCACCACCGAACTGTTGACACCCCAGGCCAAAGCAAACAAGACTACGACAACGGCGAACTGAAAATGAATGAAGCAATGGTTGCTAAGCCCGGATTATATCTGAGATCTGGCTCACCTTCATGTTGGCTTCTGTGTACTTTGCGACGCTTGAAACGTTACTAAATGACTTCTACTCGTGGCTGTTGGGTTTATATAGCGACCGATTCTGCTCCGATTTCATAGTACGTTTCATGCTCGCTCACAAAAGAAAGAGTATATAGTAGGTATATTGGGTTTGCTTTCCGCTATTCAAGCTGGAGACTTAAAACTTGGAATATGAACTCGTTTACACCTGCGTTAGATAAAGTGTTCCGATTTTTTCGCTATAAACTCTATATATCTCCCGCATTTTTGCAGATATATTACTGAACGAACTCCTTTAAAATTCGCATAAATATTTTCTGGTGTGTGGCAAATATATCAAGCCCCGAAATTCCATTTCCCTCACAATTTTAGACTTGGAGTCACCAAGTTTTCTGATAATCTTCTCAAAAAAAGTGGACATTTTTGTAAAATAACAATAACGTTTTAAGTTGTGAACGAGTATTGCAGAGTTGATTACACCCGATTGTAACGATTTTACTTGTTTCTTTCCTCTTTTTAGCATATTAGCCCGACCCAAAGCCAGTTCTCGGACAATGCTGGCGGCTAATGCGGAAACTGGCCAGCACTCGCCCCGCCTTCCGCCCTCCTTGACCTTCGATCGCCTGCCCACGGCTGGACAATTAGCCACAACAGTTGACAAGCTGCAAGATAAACGCCACCAGCAACAAGTCACAACAACAGCCGAAAGCTGCCCATTTGATTCGGTCAATCAATTGAAAGAGACAACAAACACAGCAACAACAACAGCAACAACAACAACAAGAAACATGTGTGGCTTATTTGCACTTGTAGCACCTACCAATTGAACCACATAACTAACATGACAACAAGAATGCCTTAGTTAAGTGAGAACGATTAGCAGATACCCTGTAGCCAGATGCCCATGCCAACTAACCAAAATCTATATATATTATAGCAACAACTAAAGTGTATTATAAAATAAAAATATTATAAAATATTATGTAAGCATATAGACAGATAAAAAAGTATCCTGCGAAAAATATATATATGTATACATATATTATATAAATTATTTACTACAAATAGTGCTTTGTAGAAATTTTTTTTAAAATATAGCATATATATAACTGAACAAAGAGGCTTTGGGTTCGAATCCAAACACAAGAAATTGCAAAAACAAAATATACCCTTTTCAATTTTGAAATAGAGTATAAAAATGCGCATAGCTCAGTAAAATGTAAAATACAACTAATATTTAGTAAATAGTTAAAATTGTTAAATAAAAATCCAAATTTCAAGGCTCAGACGGACAGTTACAGACAGAAAATTAATACACCCCTCCTTTTGGCTAATTTCCATTTGGGTACAGGGTATAACAATAACAACAATTCAACTGGTCAATTGTTACAGGCAGGCACTTGGTATTTTATTTTATACTGAATTTAGTTCATATTTCATCAGCATTTTTCAATGTGTTTGAAATTAATTTTGCCGACTAAAAGCATTTGTTTTATTGCCATAAACGTGACTAATAATACCTGATAATGGCTAATAACCTATGTAGGGATTCTGGTTCAAAAGTTGTTTTTGCTTATGCCGGGCTTAATTTATCTATAAGATTTGCATAATATTGATAAATTAACAAATATTTAAATTTTTTAAGCACCCTACCTCTGAGAGAAAAAAACATGGTTACCCTTAAAAAACTCGTCATCATGAAATCAAAAGTCAACATTAGAAATATTATATACACAATTAAAGCACTCCCAAATAAGTATATATGTTTAAAAATATATATATCTGTATATAGGCGCATATTTATCTTGGACACTGTGTACACATTGGGACCAGCTGTAGTTTAGAGCGTAGTCACAAAGGACAAAGGACATGGCACGTCTGGTCTTTACAGACAAGGAGAAAAATTCCTATGATCCCAAAAAGTACAAGGTAAAGGCATTAAAAAAACAAAAGTAAAAGAGGATTTAACTAAGGGATTATCTGACCAGCACAGGTGGTTCACAAGAATCACTGGCGTCAGGTGAGTCTCCGTTTGGCGCCCACGCAGAAGAAATGGTGGGAGGATCCCGATGTGATTGTTGCGTGAGTATTCAACATATCATTACCAAGCAACCAGTGGGGTAAGCGGTTACGTTTAGCTAGGGAACGGTCGCTGTGCTTTGTGGCCTGAAAGGTGAAATTGACACGAATTGGCGCCACTTGCACAACTGTCAGTTAAATTAAGTTTCCAATAGCTCAGGAATATATTATATCATTCAATATGAACGGCACTATAGTTTTATGAGTAGCCACTCTTAGAATTACACTATAGTATATAAGTGAATACAATCTTTACAATTTTCTGAAATCAAAAATTCTCCCAACAATATTTTTAATAAATACAGTTTTTTTTTTAAAGAATATTGGAATAATAATATATATTCCAAAAGTTTTCTTAATATATATCTCAGGCTATGCCCGTACAAAATTGTTTATTTGGTTCGCCAATTTTTATTTTTACATATGTAAAATTTTTTCTCTTTCTAATTTTTAAATCAATATTTTCTTAAAGAGATATATGGCTTTAATAATTACTAAACTGTTTTGATATTTTCTTTAACAGAGGTTATATATAACATATATTTAAATATATTTATATTCAATATTCGAGCAATTCAAAAAAGTTTGCTCTGTACTCAATACGCTGTTGCACAGTGTATGCATATTCAAAGTGTAATTTAAGTTCCTAGCTTGTCTTTTATCAAGAAATACGCGTCGGCAATTGCATCACTCGATTGAGAAGTTTTCTGGTTCAAGTTTTACTTTCACACAAATCCTAAAATTTCCAGAAGCGAGTGCAGCTGTTATATACTTATATATACATATACAGTTATGCTGTACATATACATTTATATTTATGTTATAGCCTTTAAGTCACGCGATGCTAACGAAGTGTTTTGATTGATGCGCTTAGTTTGGCGTCTTTTGCCTTTTCCCTTTTCCTTTTGGCCGGGCTGTCAGACAAAGTTTGCCAATTAATTGGCAAAAATGTGATGGCCGGAAATTGGTTGAGGCTCTGTTACTAGGTCGATTATCCAGTGCTCTGCCCTGTGGACAGCCTCAAGTGCTATTGTGGGTGCTCTCAAGGTTGAGAGCAGCGATTGCCTAATAACTGTTCCCTGGGAACAATTAAAGGTATAATAAGGCAAGTAAGAACTTTATAGCTGGGCGTAACCGACAGCACAATACTCTCTTAAAGGGTAACAACAAAACATTATGTAGATGATTAGCGAGAGCCAAAATGCCATCCAACGTTAAATTCGGCTCAGTTTTGACAAATTTATGGGAGTTTGAAAAATGGGAGGTGTGGATCCAAGACTTTACATGTTCAAATTTTTGCCATTTTTGGAATTGTTGGCCATTTCGGGTTTAATGTTGTTTTTATGCTAATTGAAACAATTACAATCGATTAAAAGTATAAATTCGCAATTCCAAATTTTGATTTTTTTTTTTTTTTTTTTTTGTAAATTAATAAGGGGACCACATGATTTTTTCCATAAAAAAATTTAAAAAAATTTTTTTTCAATAATGCATATATTTTAAATGTAGAATCAATCTGTACAACAAATCATGAGAAAAATACCATCAAACATGAAAATCGGTTCAGTTTTGACAAAGTTATGAGAGTTTGAAACATGGGATCTGTGGATCCCAAAACTTTACATGCCAACATTTTTGATAAAAATAAAAACATTTTTAGAGTTTTCGAGTTTTAAGTATAGGAGAACACAAATTAAAACCGTCAGAGGGAGATGCGGAAATAAGCTTCTCCTTCCCGTGTGTTGTTTTCGACTGTCTGCTATGGCAGTGCGATGCTGGCTAAGGAATATCTCTTAGTCAGGCACTCCCCGTCCGTTTTAGCTATGGTTATGTTAAAGTTTAATTTTTGTATTATATTCATGCTTTTGGAATATTTTCTTCTGAATGTATAAAACTTGTAATAATCTGTCTGATCAAAACAATCAATACAGTCTTTAATAGCACCCTTTTATACTCCCTAATATCATGTCAACTGTGCGTTTCCTAACCTGGAAAATCCTACCTCCAAGCTACCACAAAAGTGTAATGACAAAATTTGAATGAATGCCTATCTTCGATTTGGGAGCCAGAGGGTTCCCAAAGGTGATGCTAGGTGTTTGTGCCCACCATGAAAATGGGCTTAGAAAAGCAAGGCACCGCCAAGCTGCGTAGCCGCGTTGCTAATGGAACGAACAGGGGTGTGGTGGGGGGGGGGGGAGGGGGGTTGGAGGGGTGGGGAAATGGTGTCAGCACCGAGGACGGGACACAGAAAGTACTTAAGCGGCGCGTCACTCAATCAGAGTGATATTATTTTTAATGGCGCTGAATTGAACCACCCCCTCCTAATACCTGTCCCCCCGCCCCACCCCACCCCTTCAACTGCATATGTGGCAGCAATAAACACGATACGCGCCACGCAACAGCGTGGCAACAACTGCGGCCCAAGTAAGAACAATGCAGTCGGGTGTAACCGACTGCGCCATACTCGTTTGCTATTTAATTATAGCTAACAACTGTCGGGCATTTGAGTGCAATTTTTTTGTAAAATTGTGGGGGATATCGATATAAATAATTTTGATCTAAAAACTTAGCTTAGAACTGATGGAGGTTTATGGATTTTATCGGGTATATATTCACTCAAAGTTTCATCTGTTTAAACGAACCAACCTAATATGCTCTTTTGACTAAACGATCGAGTGCAAAAAGGAGAACCCGATGGCTGCTCATTGGGCCGCTGCTGGCTCCGGCCTCAAATGAAGTTTGGCCGTCAGCAGCGTCGCACGCGAGTGTCGCCCGCCCGACCCCGGTGCCGGTTTGGAAAAGTTGTTGCCATTTTTCAGAAAGGGAACTTAATTACGTTTCAATTTACGCCGATTTCAAAAGGCAAACAAGTGACGTGTGCGCTCTGTCCGTGCTGTCCGTGCTGTCCGTATGCCACTCACAGCTGGCACTGTTGCGCGCTCCGATTCCGGCGAATGGCTGACACCGGCCATGCCCGCCGGTGGGCGGTGCACGACGGTGACGATGCTGCTCGCCCGGCGGATAGCACGCAACGATTGCTGGTCAGTCGACGTTCAGCCGAGCTACCGTGCGAACAAGATGAACGTGTGGCAGACGCTGGAGTACCTGTCCGGGCTGAGTCTGCGTAAGCGCTACAACTACGAGGGCTTCGCGGACACACAGCAGCTGATCCGCACCCTGACCCCGTCCTGGCGCAGGGACAGCTATGCGGAGAAGTCCAAGGTCGAGGAAGTGACCGCCGCCAGTGCCAACGCCAATGCGGCCGCCAAGTACCCAAATGAGCGTGTGCTGGAGAGCGTCGCCGATGTGGTGGCCTCCTCCATGGCCAGGGGCAGGCCCACCTCGGTCCAGTCCAGCGATTACCTGGCCATGACTCTGCAGGGCGTCGCCGTTGCTGCAGCTGTTCCGCGTCACAAGCGTCGCAGTCGACGCAAGCAGCGCTCCTCAACCGCCCTGGCCGCGGAGTACGCCCTCACCGCGGATGACCTGCAGGATCTGGTCAAGTGCACGTAAGATTCAAGAATCCGTTAGGTATAACGGGTTTTTTGTAATCCTCATTTTCTCTATCCAAATCTGGGTCTAGTCCAAGGCTTCGTATAATCAATCCAGTATTTATCAGTCTATATTTATTAGTGTATAGATATTTATATGTTACCGTCTCGAAAACTTTTCTGGAGGACCAAAGATGTGTCCCAAAATCCAAAACCCAGCTATGATAATTAATGTAATATTGAATATTCCATATTTTTTATTTCAAATTCTTATACCTACCCAAAAAAAAGAAAACAAAATTTTTTTTAATTTTGAAATTTTAGTTTTTTTTTACTATTGTTATAGAATAAAAACGAAGCAGTTCTAAAAGAATTAATTGAAAAGTTGTGTAGAACTTATCACTATAATATTAAACATAAATTGTGAATAGGTATAGGATATCATTTTCAGGGATATCTTTCTCATTTGGGGTATCTTTGCCTTATTAAGTTCTTCAATTACAACTTTAACCAAAATAACTTACAGTGTAATTGAACACACTTGCATTAAAGCTTTTACAGAAAGCTTAGCAGCTACACAAACCAACAAATCGCGAGCTTTTAACGCATTTTACACGACATTTTCGAAAAACCAAAAACAAAAAGAGTAACAAAATAAACCCCCCCTAATGCTTATTGCAACAAAAAAAACCGTGCATAAATTTAAGTCAAATGCTTCTACTCATAAAAAGTGCATTCATGAGAATCCTGAAAGGAACGCGACGACAGGACCGTGGGGCTATTTCAGACAGCTTAAAATGGTCGTCGACTCGAACGCTTCTTTCTCGCTTCCCAGCGGCAAAGCGAGCGAGTCTCGAAGGTGCCGAGAATGCACTTTGCCACAAAACAAACACAAACTCGAGATGACGACGGAACGCTGCATATTATTGCCACAAAGGAATTGAAAAGCTGTGGCAAAAGATGGCGAGCAAAATTAAATTGAAACTAGAAAAAATGTTGCAATAGAAGGGATTCCCACAGCGGGATGCTCTGTGGCCAGCGCGAGAACAGCTAAATTAAAGCATTTCCTAAAAGAGCATTTCCTAATTAGAACAATAGAAAAAGTTCAAGTCTTACCAGTTTTATAAATTCACGAAAGTTATTCATATTTAAAATTATTTATTAGTATTATATATAAAGTGGTTCTAAAATTAAATATTATGAAGAGAACAGTTGTTTCCTATTTTAAACATTGTTAATTAACGATAGAATTTGCTTAAACAAAATTATTTTTTTTAATCCAATTTCATATTTCCTATTTCTGATTTTAACAATTTTTAATTAACGATAGAATTTACTTGAACAAAATTATTTTTTTTAATCCTATTTCATATTTCCTATTTTAAACATTGTTAATTAACGATAGAATTTGCTCAAACAAAACAAAAGTATTTTTTAATCCTATTTCATATTTCCTATTTTTAACATTGTTTATTAACGATAGAATTTGCTTAAGCAAAAGTATTTTTTAAATCAATGTGTTCAATTTGTAATTCTTCAAAAGTGCTTCCTAAATCGAATTAGTAAAAGAAAACTCTGTACTGAAGTGAACTGAATATCTGTTCCCACTTTAAAGTACCTATTATATTAGTTAAATTTTTTAAATTTTTTGGAAAGAGAAAAGTTTTGCTTTTAGTTTAAAATTTAGATGCTTTGTACAGAAGGCCAATATACCCCTTTAACTCTTTATAAGGAACGCATTGAAGTATGAATTGGAATTGTTTGTTGTTGCTGTCAGCGGATACGTTTGCCCATTGCAAATGCAACCTTGGATTGCGGCTTTCCGAGAAGTGGGGGAAGGTGGGGGCTCCTTTGAGGCTGTAATTTAAGCTGGTAGCTGCGATTCTTAAAGTTCGAACTTGGCGGCCGCGAGGAGCACGATTCGAGTGCCACGCGAAAAAAATGCCAATACCACCCGTAGACCCTCGATCCCAACCCGAACCCGAACCCGCGCCCCAACTCCAACCCCAATCCTGTCCAATGACAGTGGCCAACAAGTTTGCATGGCGAGCTGGTTCGGCTACAAAGTGTTTGCTCAATTTCAGCGCTCAATGTCGATTAGAGGGAATTATTGTATGACTGGCTGGCATGAAACGTGCCCATAAAGCCAAATAGTTATCTGGTTTCATTCCACGGGCCGCAATGTGAGAGCCTCTCGGCCAAAGAGCCGCCATAGGAAACATTTCGCTGCAACCTGACGATGACAGCCATCAAATCTGGCAACGAGCAAATGAAAATGGAAGCCAAAGAAACTTGTTTCACACAATAGTTAGTTGCTATAGACGATTATAAAAATAGAGTTGTCACCTGAAAGCCATCGAGCATTTTGCCATTGCATACACTGCAAAACAGCTGTGTAGAGATTTGAAATAGCTCAACCGAATTAGAATGAATTATACATGTTTTTATTATGTATGAGCCCATGCAATACAAATTTTTTGTTTACTCTATTCGTATTCTCCTTTGATGTCGCATTCGTAAACGGTTTCACTATATAGAAACAGCAGGATATGCTCTTTTTTCTTTTCAACTATTTTCTTTAGCCTTAGTTATTATCAATTGTGCTTTGCATCTCATTCGCAAACGTTTTACTGGCGAATGCATTATTCTTTGAAGGAAAAGTGCCCACTTATTCATTCTCTCTCGCTCTCTTTCTTTCTCCCTCTCTCCCTCTCTCGCTCTCTCTCTCTCGCTCTCTTTCTCTGTTTGTTTTAGTGTTGCATTCGTAATCATTTTACTGACATCAAAATGGATAAGGCACACAAATTGAGAGCTATTTCCTTTATTGCATTTCGAGAAGATTTTCTGATTGGGTTTTTTTTGGGCAGTGTACAAAGCGAACTTGTTGACAGTGAACGTTCGGTATTTGTCATAATATTGACATTGGTGTCATGTCATTAAAGCGAGCATTAAACGCTTAGCTCAACATGCGATGCCGCGACTCGCCCACCTGGTCGAGTCTAGGTCGGTAGCCAGGTGGGCGTAGGTAGAACTGGATTGCGACTTGGTCGTATCAGGCATGCTGAAACACGACACGATGCCACATTAAAGTGAATCACAGCCGCAGCGCACATGTGGCACTCGACCCTTCTGTTGCCACATGTGTGTGCACAGGTGTGTGTGTGTGTGTGTGTCAACAGCAACAAAAAACAAAGAGTGAATAAAGAAAACCCTTAGCGAAACAAAACAAGACGTTGGGTGCCACATTCGACAGTCGCCTCTGGCGGTTGCAAGTGCCGCAAGTCGTTGAATTTAATGCCGTGCGCCGAGCAAACTAACGGGAATATTCACCTATTGTTAGTCGAAATTTTAGACCCATGTCAAACTGGGCGCGTTACAAAATGGGGGGCGGCAAGCGACAGAGGGTCAAACGTGCTGCGCCCGTCGAGATCGAAGACGATTTTCTATTCGATTTTGTTCAGTGCACGCTGGAGCCGCCCGACAGGTAAAACCAGAGCTTTGGCTTTATCCGGATGCAGTATTTGTTATAATTTATAATCAGTTTACCTGGAGTAATTAAGCAGAAAGCTGGGAAAGTAATACTTTTTTAGATTCGTATGGATCAAGGCTATCAACTGGCATTTAAAAATGCCCATTCTAAAATTTGACAAAATTTCTAAAGAATTGCAAAATTGCACAATTTTTTCCAAAATGGGGTAACATTTTATACATTTAAGAATTCAAATTTAAAATGTTGCATTTAGTCCTAGGAAATGCTAAATATTTTTTTTAAAGTCGATTGCGGGTATTTTTAGTATAAGCCGCAACTGTAAAGGAACATTTGTGGGTTTAAATTTATTGGTAGAAAACCATGCGAATATTTAAATAATTTAATGCGATATTTTAAATGCGATAATTTAAAAATAAATGCCGACATGAAAAGATTGCGAATTCATACCTGCTCGATTTAAAAATCCCATAACTTTGTCGAAACTGATTCTATTATTATTATATTATTATTACTATTAACTATCTTATCATTATGAGAGATTTGAATTAAATCCGCATTTATTCGTATTTTTTTTAATAGTTAAAGGTAGTAAGGTAATATTTAAGGTAATTTTTTTTTTAGTTTAACTATATTGTACATTGTACATTGTATTGTACATTGATCATCAGTCATCAATTACTCAGTTTTTGTTTTTATTGTTTATAGATAATCTTATTAAAAATTACTGACATTTATTGGCCTTTGAGAACGTGTTGCAATTATCAATTTTAACGCGCTGCAAACGGAGTCGGGGCGAACGCATAAATGTCAAGTGCTCGGCAATTTATGCACGTCCCTCGCATTAATTAACGTTGCATAGTTTCAGGCGTCGCATAGAGCTAGTTTTATATAGTAGTTCGACTCTCTCTTTCAATTAGCTACAGCAGCAGACGAATTTTTGCTCCTCCGACTCCTCGACTAGGTCCCTGTAAACTAATATCACTTGAAATTCCGTTGACGATGCGACGAGAAGAGCGCTAATTAAGTAATAAATAAAATCGATGCGAAATTATGTTCAAAGGGGCTCGCTGCATAAATGGGGCCGAGCATATGATATGTGCAGGACCTTAGCATATTGAGAATATTAATAAAGACAAAAATGATTTTAATTGTCGCTTATTATGAGAAGGATCGGGAAACGAGTGCTCTTAAATACACCGAGCTATAAAAGATAAATAAATATTCTTCATATTTAGCTTGTTTTATTAAGAAAATTCCCTTGTTTATTGTATCCACGAATGAAAAAAATGTTAACACAAATAAGAGGACATATTGTGTACTGCAACAAATTAAAACCTAAGTTCTTGCAATAATTGTTTTTATAAATTTCTACTTGCTGGAGTCTGGGCCAAGTCAAGTTATTACTATTTTTAGTTATTAAATTAGGTTTATCCAATTTAATTTATTTATTTAAAAGAGTATCTCAATTTAATAAATTTTTCACTATCCCATTTCATTAATATTAGAATTACTTTTGATACTTTTTAGTTTTTGGTAAGATCTTAAACCTTTTCTCTATATTTCTAGAAACTTGTTTCTTTCCAATTTGCAATTGACACTTTAGCATTTTCTAAATTTGAGTGCTTTTATTAAATTTGTTGTTGAAATCACTTGAGACCGAAATTGAAACTTTCTTCCCATTAGTTACTCAGAAACTAGGACAACATATGCGGAATCCAAACAGAGCCAACACGGTTGTTGATATTTATGGCAGCGACAATGTTTTGGCTTTGATGTCTTAACCCAACAGTCACAGTTGCCCTGCCCCTCGCCCCTCGCCCCTCATCCATCCGTCCTCGAATCGACATTCGTCGTGCGCGTAGTTCAAAGTCATCAAAGTTCAATTCAATCAATTTCCAATATGTGTCACACTAGCCAAGGAAAGCTCTAAGCCACGTTAAGTGTTGTCTGCGTGCTCTACACCTGGCTTATACTCTGTACGCACAGGAAATGGATTATATTGGTTTCGTGCTAAAACTTGTGAATTGAAATATTGAATATTTATTTGTGTCACTTCTGATAACACCCACAAAGCTAGAGTTAAAAGTACTTTCCAATCCCAATCGAAGTTTGTTGCACAGAGTATTATGCAGCCGGTTCCATTCTTACTCTTCTTCTCTTGTCGCTTGTCTTCTACGTGTGATTCCAGCTTTGACATTGATAATGAAATTCCAATCGAATATTGTAGGTTGTATCTGCTGTTGTTGTTGTTGTTGTCGTGTTTCAATAACTCAACTGAATCGAGCCCCCGCAAGCATAAATTATGCCAGCGACCCGTAGAGCATTTAACCCCCTGATGGCAATCTGTCATGTCATGTGTTGTTAGACGCTGCAATTCAAAGTGTACTAAATAATTGCAATGAAAAACTCAGCAGGAGTGCTCAAGCTAAGATAAGCCGACTGGTAGATGCCCTTTAGCCAGCTCTAAATTATCTTAACTTTTCATATTAGTTTACTAAAAGAAACAACAGACTATGAGTTCAAAAATGTTGTACACTTAGAGAAAATAGCTCAAATAAAAAATTTTGAGAAAATTCCAAGAACTTTTACTTAAATTCCAAATTTGGCTAAAAGAGAAAATTCTTAAATTGAAAACAAAATTTTGTATATTACTAAAATTTTTATAATTTCAAGACTCTATAGATAAACCTTTTACTTTCATACAAAACATCTTACTCGTTATGTATTTTTCGATTTTTATGGTTGTCAATTTGGGACTAACAATATAATTTTATTCTGATATTAAACGTAGATTATGTTGACTATACTAAATGATGTGTGCCAAATTTAATATCCCTGGTTCTTAAAATCACTATTTGGTGATATGCACGCAAAACTAATGCAGAAAATCGATATATATCGATATTCAGTAAACACAACTAATTATAGATTAGTTTTATTTGATTGCTGATATCTGATATGGTAGCTAGATCGACTCGACTTTTAATGTTGATCAAGAACGTATACACTCTTTGTTTAAGTCCCATATAACTTATTCTGTGTGCTACATGTATAACATTTTAACAGCTGTCTGTATACCCGTCTCTTCCAATTTTTAAAGGGTACAGTTAGAACAAAGAATTGGAACGGAAAGGAAACGGAAGCACTTGTATGATAGTCAAATTTCCTGGCTGTCTTAAGTTTAGGACGTCGACAATCTTTTTATTATCCCCCTACCCACGTCCATGACATTTCAGCATTGGCTGCATCCGTTCCTGTCACGCACGCAAAGGTGGGCCGTGATTTATAAATGCTGAGGTAGCGTTTATTACCTCATATAGTACAAACATATATATACATATAGGCGACTTTAATGGCAGGGTGCACTGCATGTTGTGGGAGGTCTTGTTACGTGGGCGTGTGTGCTAAGCGAAAGGAAAGGAAAGGAAAGGAAAGGAAAATGGAAAGGACCAATGGGTTGGGACCAAAGTGATAAAATCCTCGCATATGTAAGCCGTAATTCTGTTAACTACCTATAAAGAAAGTAGGCTGTCTGTAGTAAACATGTTAACAAACAATAAATCTGTAGATAAACTACGAAACTATAAATGTTGCAGTTGAGCCACTGTCAGAACAATTCTTAACATATATATATATATATATATAGGATGAGATTATCAATATATTTTTTATAGTATCGTATAGCCCGATCTAAAATTTTTGTATATGCTCAGGATTTAATTTTAATCTTTTTCCTATAATCTATTTTAAAAATATATTTAAATAAAATGAAGTAAAAACGATAATTAAATGTTTTTGTAGAAAATAATAAATAAGCAACCAGCCAATACAAATTAATTAAAAGCACATTTAAAAGTTGAGTTTATGTGCTG
>SCDS01000590.1:7840-56924 GCA_004149465.1 Drosophila nigromelanica
TCTATATCTATATCTATATCTATATCTATATCTATATCTATATCTATATCTATATCTATATCTATATCTATATCTATATCGAACCAAAACCTTTATACCCTTATTTCATCCATCTTCAATTTGGTACAGGGTATTAAAACGGGTCCCGAGAGCACATTTAACTTAAATGGGTCGTGTCTTATGTCTCGCTTCGCTGTTCGTCATTGTATTTATGCATTATTTATATTTGTTTTTAAACCGCTCGTTTTACTGTGCATGTGTGTGCGTGTGTTTTTGTGTAATTTTGTTTTTCTCTAGTATTTATCTTTTATTTTACTTTATCATTTTTGAGCATATTAAAAAATATTTATTTATATTTATGCAGCAGTACGCAGAAAAATTGCACTCAAATATGAAAAGATAAAAACCATTTTAACGGGGCGTCCGTGCATCTGCAAGGATATTTTTGTCTATATTTATACGCCTCGTTGTCAATGTGAGTGAGCTTTGCATGTGTTTGGTATTCGCATTGTGTGTCGCTATATTTGTACAGGGGGCATCTCAGAGATCTTTATCAATAGGAAATTTATGAAAGCCTGCATATTGGTATACCCTGTACATATTGCAGGTGGTTAAAAAGGGTATAATACATTTCCGACTTCACAATATTATATATATTCTTGGTTAGAATTATTGGCCAAATCGATCTACCCAACTTTAAGAATATTTAGGAGCTATTTTTATGTTTGCAAATAGTTTCACTTTTGGTCACTTTTGGTCGCCGACTTTTGGTAATGCCTCCTAATTTATTTGCACATAGTCTATTTTCTAAAGTTATTTTATATTCATTACAATCATTGAAAAGTTCCCTTCTCTGTGTTTAATTTGCATTCTCATTTTGTTTGCTCTTTGCGCCTGTCTTTCACATTGTTTGCGAATATTTTACCCATTTTATTTAATCCATTTAAAAATAATTTTCGCATTGCTTTTAGGTTCAGCGCCAATTTAAAATTTATGTGCCTATGTGGCAGACACAAATGCGACAATGCGACTCGTTTGCTCTTTATTTATAGTGCGAGGGCTGCTCCAAAAGTATGCAATATTACAAATTTTATTCTACAAACTATGTTGAGACTTCCAACGTTCTCCACTATTTGCCTACGCCTCATTTTCCTTGTTTCTATTTCTCTTTTCGCATTTCGAATTGTTTCAGTTGTCATTTTGAATTTCCACTTTTCAGAAAATACAGCTTCTCCTGCATTTTTATTGAACTACCCACATCATATTTTTGCCTCCTTGTTGTTGCTCGGTTGTGTTCTTGTTGTGGTGGCTGCTTTTGCTGTTGTTGTTGTTGTTGCCGATTTTACCCAACGTTGTCGTTGACACTTCCTGTTTTTGTTTTGTCCTTTGCTGCGCTCGAGTCGCGACTGGCGAATCGCGTTTTAAAGTGCAATTTTATGAGCCGTTAACAGCACATTATGTATACGTATTGCATGCAGTCAGTAAGCGCCAACACACACCACTCACACATTGATACAGATACACACACACACACACCCACCCACCTACATTTACACCCGCTCGATGCACTAGCGGCATCATAGATTAAGTTATTGTTGATTTGCTGATTTGACAATTTATTGAAGTAGAAAATTCGCAATTTTATAAATTTATTGCACTGAATGGTAAATGAGGCGAGTGGGCGTGTCGTTTGCATCCGTTGGCTAGTTGTT
The DNA here is from genome assembly GCA_004149465.1 of Drosophila nigromelanica. NCBI lineage: Eukaryota > Metazoa > Arthropoda > Insecta > Diptera > Drosophilidae > Drosophila > Drosophila nigromelanica. The sequence goes on from SCDS01000590.1 coordinate 9,553, forward strand.
GTTTCTTTGTTGTAACGATTTTCTTGTTGTTTAAGACACTTGACAGCTGCATACGAGCACGTTATTCAACACTGGACGACAGCCAAATTAATTGGAAAACATATCGAGAAATACGCGAAACAATCTATATCTATTTTTATGCACACCACACAAAAAAAAAAAATGAAAACCCAATCTGATAATTTGACCATTTGGTAAATAACGAAATATTCGTTTTAATTGCTTTTTTCGCGCATTATTTGTATAATTAGTTTCTGATAAAATGTGCCGCGATGATAATGGTCATAACTGAATTGATGTAGAGAGAAGGGGATATCTAGAGATGCGAGTATATGGTTTTAATTAAATAAAATATATACATTTTTAAAATATTATTGTATTTTTTGGATACAATTATAATTTATATTAACATTTATCATTATTATATTCTCATTTAATTATTAACTTATTCGTGACACGACTTGAGCTCGCCCCTAAATGCAGCACTGTTTGCCCACCAATGCCACGCCCTATCCATTACTGCAGCTCTCTTCCACAGCGTATGCCATATGCGAGCTATGTAAATTCGATTTTAATAATTGCAATTTATCTGGTTTCAAAAACTGGTTGCCTTTGCGAGCTGCTCTCAAAATGTGTAGCATACTTTGCAGCGCATCTACGAGTTTGTGTGGGTGTGCGTGTGTGTTCGAGTGTGTGTGCATTTCAGTAAATTAAATTGCTTTTTAATGGCAAACGAACGATGCGTTTTTCCTGCATTAGTTGAGCTCGATTGATTTGGCAGTTAACACGCATCAAAAGTGGGCGACAAACAAATTTAAGCAAAATAATTTCAGCAATTGCAAATTGTTGCCTGTCAACGCCTTTAACGCTTCCTTGGTCTCCTTGGTTGATAAGCGGAAAGAAGAAGTGTGTGAATGTAGGGGAGGGATGCCACTTCAGCATGTCCTTACGCCTGTCGTTCACTGTCGCTGATCGCATGTTAAGCTGACGTTCTACATGACAACAGCCCAGCGAGACGGCAATGTTGGCAATGCGAAGGACTAAGGACATGCAGCACATCCTTGGTTAACTTGGTCTCCGTATCTGTCTGGTGTCTGAGTGGCGTGCGTGCGTGCTGCCAATTCCATTTTGCAATTGTATTGACATTGCATTGGGACTTCTGCAACTTCTGTAGTCGTTGCCTTTGCCGCCTTTTGCTGATGCGACAAATTGACAAACGCCTCGAAATCCATCTGAAGAACTTATTAATAATTTGAACTTATGAACCGACTCGATATGTCAAATGTCGACGCATAAAATAAATTACATTAAATTGCATTTATTTCAAGTTTCATGGGTTTCCCACAGAGTTTGTTGCATCCATTTAGCAATTGCTTTTAATTTATGAATTTATTTTCTCGAATCAAATAAAATCAATTTTACGATGATATATACAAATGTATATTTTGTTTGTGCTCCTGAGTTATTCTCGTTTTATTTCTTCTTGTTAGTTATAAATTAAGCAATTGTTTTAAAAATTTCTTTCCATTATTCAGCAATTAAAGCAATATGCAAAATAAAAAAAAACCAGTACACTTTTAATTAAATATTGAAAAATGTTAAAAACTAATTAATGTTTTCAGCCTTTTCTTTTGTTTTTTCGTGAAATATTTATGTGCTGTTCTCATATCTTAATTAAATCAAACTCTTTTACAATATGTTCGTTAAAATAGCAATCAATTACATTTAAAAAAATATATTCTTTGCCAAATATGCAGCAATTTTTCATATTTTTAATGAAACCGAAAACAATAAATGATTTACAAAAAAAAATTGTAATTTTAATTTTTGTTATGGTTTGCATATACAATATACCAAATATTTGAGATGCACGTTGAATAAGTAAGAATGGAGTGTTCTTGATCGACTGAGAGTTGTCCTGTAATTAAGAGTTTCTCGGTTTACATGCCAACATTTTGAAAATTTGATTACAAATTCTTGAATATAAAGTGAAAAACATTACGAATCAGCTAAAAGATCTATATAATAATTATATATCTGTAAATATCTGTAACAAATAGTACATTAATTTTGTACATCCTTTGGGATGCAAACATTTGCACAAAAATAATGATGCCTTTTTTTTAAACCATATTCATGGGTATAGGGTAAAATAAAATGTTGGTCATGAGCTGGCAAAAAATATTATGGTATAAAAATATGTTAACCTTTTTTTGTGAATACAACGTTTGCATAACAAGGCCACCGCGGGTAAATACAACCGACACGCCTCCAGCCACGCCCACAGCGCTGGTGTATGTGACATGTTTATTGTTAACTTGCTCCACATTTCCTCCATACAGGGTTTTCACAGAGCTCGCTTGTAAATTATAATTCAATTAATGAATTTGCGCTACGGACTAATTTGCGCACCCCGAGGAGTGAAAAATGGTGGGGCAGCGATGCGGGGGCGTTGATTCGAGGTTTCATCTGTGAGTCGCTGCACGTGTGCGGGCATATACATATATACATATGTATGTGTGTATATACAAAAAAAGGGAAAAACTTGATGCGATGAAAATCCGCCAAAAATCCACGAGAGCTCTAATAAAGCTCGACAGAAATCTCGTGTGGTTGTTAAATTTTCGCCGAGCATTGCATAAAATCTAGCTGGCAGTGTGTGAATCGCGAGAAGTGGGCGGGGACTAGGAGCTGGGCGGGGGGCTTGACTTTCATTTTTTATGTTTATTGTCGCTTATCGCCGCTTGCCTGCCTGCCTGCCTACATGCCTGCCTGCAACAGGGGTCCTGTCATTAGAGTCCTGGCGCCAAGATGAAAAAGAGTAAACACAGCGATGAAAAAACGTTAACAACTCTCTTGGGCATGCATGTGTGTGTGTGTGGGTGAGTGGGTGAGTTTAGAGTTGAGGCGTGCTTTTGCTGGCTCATAACAAAACGCGTTACACACAATTTGTGTGTGGCCCCCATCTCTCAGTCAGTGCATGTGTATGTGTCGGTGTGTGTGTGTGTGTAACAACGTGTAACTTTATTAGCAGTCTCCTGGCTATGTGTGTTACCTTGTCAAAGTTATGAAAACGACTGGGGAACGCCTCCTGTCTCCCCCTTCCACCACCTGCCAACTGTCTTGCTCTAGCCGTGTGTGAAATTAGTTCAGACTTCGTGAACAAAAGCAAAACTGAACTTTACTTCAACTCTTTAGTAAAATATTTAAATAACATATTTAAAGTCAAATGTGTATTTTCAATAAACTAATCGGATTTATAATTTTTTATTGTTTGAAGTAAAAGTATCTTAAATTTGAATTTTTTTTAAATAAAATATTTATTCTTTGGTTTGGGTTCAACTTCGGCTTAATAAATCGAAAATATTCTATATAATACTTAAGTAAAAACATGATAGTAGAATTAGTAGATTAGACTTTATTGACTGACATTTTTTTTCTGCGAATTGTGTGCTCGTCGTTTGCATTGGCATGGAAAATTCAAAAAAGGCAATCAATCAAAAGACGTAATATTCATTAGTTGACTGTGCTCGGCTGGCTGGTCAGAGCCATAAGGAATCGCAGCATTAAAAGGAATTTCAATTACGCGACCAAAAACTCATTTCAGGACGCCAGGCACGCAGCGCTATGTGGCGCCTCCTGGGGCGTTCTATGCATAATTCCAGGTGCTAGCTAGTATATTTTCTTTAATATTTTTGCAAATGATGCGACAAGACGATGCTCGATAAAATCTCGGCGTGTTCCACCTCGCTTGGGTCATTTAAATGCAGATTGCAATGAGGGGTGTGGCAAAACGCTGGCGAAGTCAGAGGACGGACACGATGGTGGAGCATTTGCATAATGGCGGCGACACATTGCAGCGGAAACGGAAACCCAAAGACCGCTCACTTGCAGGTGTTCATGAGTCGTGCTTATGACTGCTTCAGCCGTGGTCACCTGCCCCTCAGACCCTGCCCACCTGGGACACCTGCTTATTGCCGTAAGTCAACGGAAGCTGGGCTCCATTGCCGGCCAATGGGTATGTCATCCTGTGGCGCTTCAGGAGTGAACATGAACTGCGTCCAGCTTCGACCAGCACAAACGTTTTTCATTTTAATTCAACAGCAATAAATAAGCCGACTACTGAACAAATGCAGCGCCAGGTGATAGCACTGCATTACAATGCATCTCACACACACACACACACACACACACACACACACACACACACGCACACACACAGAGAACTACAAAAGGCTACAACAAAGGCCATCATGGCCAATACTGAAAACAACCTTTATATGGTTACTATATGACCCATTGCCAATTTACAGTCCCCAAATGTGCGATTTGGTTTCTCTTAAAGTTTTCATCGCCATTAAATATATACTTTAATTTTACTTTACTTTAAATATCGTTGAATGATTGGCATACAAACACCAAGGCTGTAAACCGGTTCGAAACCGGTTCTTCAGTCTTCGTTAAATCATGAACCGAACTATATTCTTAGGCCACTAAGAATATCAGCCAAAACTAAGCTCGAGCCAAAATTTTTTTCTAGTTACTTCTTAATTTTTATCAGGTGCTTCATGCTTAAAAATAAAATTAATAGTTTATCTTGCAAAAAGTAAAATTTTTTAAAAATAGTTTAACACTTAGGAATAAAAAAAAACATATACGAAAGCTTCGAGAGCTTCTAGCTGCTTTGAAAGCACATTAAATACACAAGTGATCAATAGAAAGCTTAAAGCTCGAAAGAGTGCTGCACATTCAATACAATTTAAGAGAATTGCAAAAGGAAACATGAAACTCGCAGCTTGATAAACTTGCCTTTTGAGTTCTGGAAAGTGAGTTTTCATTACCAGAAGTGAATTTTCCTCAGCCTTGGCTTCAAAGAATTGTTACCAATGCAGCTGTAAGTGGCTTTAAGTTTCGCGTACGGTTCAGATTGCCCATAGGGCATGCATTGCGGCCTGTTGTGTTGGTGCTTTTTGTAGTTGTTATTTCAGTTGTTGTTGTTGGTTTTATGTTTATGTTGCCACATCGTAGCCGGGCACGCATGAAGCCGCGACGTCGAGAAGGACGACGCCGAGGACTCTTCGACTCCGGCTCATATGCGAGTCTGGTGAAAGGTGCAGCAGCTGCGGCTGCGGGCGGACGGTGTCAACCGTTGTCAGTGCCATAAGGATGTGGGTGGGGCCGTGGCAGCAGCAGCAGCAGCATCAGCAGCAGCAGCAGCAGCAACAGCAGCTGCTGTAGTTGTAGTTGTAGCTGTTGTTGCTGGTGTGGCATAAATTTCGTTGCGGTTGCACGTGAAAATTGCATTTGGCTAGCATTTGGTTGGGTAACTGTGTGTGGCCAGGGTGTGTGTGTGTGTAAGTAGTGTGTGTGTGTGTGTGTGTGTGCGTTCCGCCCCTTTACGTGCTGTGCAAATTGTGAACTTAAATGTTTATGCGCTGGTTTGAGCCCAGAGTCACCGCCAATTGCCAACCCACTAGCATTCGCATTCGCATCCGCATTCGCATCCGCATCCGCACCCCATTTGGCCGTTTGTTTATTAAGCTTTTTGGCCAAAATAGAAAAAGGTGTTGAATGCCACTCGCTGGCTGCTTTTTATTGCCACAAACGCACACACACACACACACACACATACACGCAGATATCTCTAAGTGCAGAAGCAGCTGTAAAATAAATATATATTTTTATTTCTTCTCTTTTGCCATTCTTTATTTTGTTGTGTTGCCAGGGCGAGCGTATAAATTAAAACGCGTTACATCTGGCAACCGCAGCGATTTACTTTTTTTCTCCCTATTTTTGTTTTTGTTTCTTGTTTTTTTTTCGTTTTTTTTGGCTCGCATTAAATCGCGTTTGCACCCGCAAAAGCACTTAATGCAGCCCTGCGCAACAACCACCCGCCCTGGTACAGTGTCGCTTGAAGCGTATACAAAATTTAAATAAGAAACAAATCGAAGTAATGGCATACAAAGCACCCCGCTCCGCTCCTCTCTCTCTCAAGTATAGATAGCAAATACCAAATGTTCAATGTACTAAAAGGCAATCAAAAAAAAGAAAAAAAAAAGAAATGGCAAAAGAGAATAAAAAAATGTTGAAGGCTATAGAAGACGCAGTCATCGGCAAAATGAAAAAATTGCAGAACCCTAAAATCCTACGAAATCAAATTCATTGAAGCGTTGTGCACACCATATGAAGGGGCATTAATGAAATTATGCTATTCGTATCGAGTGCAGTCAAATCTGCCGGATCTGAGACCCTAACAAAAATATCATTTGCAGTAACCATATAGATATAAACTAACACCTTAACAGTTTTTTGCTGTCAAAAGTTTGTCAAAATTATATAGATTATTTAAAAAAAATAATTTTTTTTTTATACATGATTGTTTTTAGTTTAAAATTTTATTTTTAAAAATATTTTTATTAAAAAAAATTGAAAACTCTTATAGTAAGGTACGTTCTTTTTCTAGATTTCATTGGTTTTGAGCTTAACTGGGTCAAACTCAAAATTTCAATATTTTTAAAATCATACGCCGAACCTTGAATCGAAATTCCTTGAAAAAATTGCTCTTTTAATCAAAAAATAAGTATATTTTGCAAAAAATTTGCTTTGACTATAGAATATATTTTAAATCCTGATGTTTTGTTCAATTTATTTTTTGGGTAGAATTTCTAAAAATTAAATGATATTTTTTTTAGAACCACATACACTTTTTTTCTAAATGATTGCAAAATAGCGAAATACGCAATAATTGGATAGAGGCTAAAAGAAATTCGCTTAAATTACCGTTCTTCTCTGTTGAAAAACTAAGTGCTTATCGATAAATTGCGAACTTAAGCCAAGCATTAAACTGCCGCCATCGGCCGCAGCTGTGGTAATGATATGCCAAAGTAACCCCACCCACGCAGTTGGTCGCACCGCCGCACTACGACACCAGCCAATCGCCGTTCAATGGTGCATAAAGAGTAACAAAGAGCTTAGGGCCAACACTTCAATACAACGAAATGTTCTTAATCACACGATAGATACGTAGATACATAGATACGACGAGTACTTTCGACCGGATGGCTGCCAAGCGCTTTACCCAAGCGATTTGAAGTTTCTTTCGACATTTCAGTCAGCTGTCAGCGTAGCTGCCCCTGCTTTTGAATTTGCCTCTGCTTTGGATATAAACGCTTACAATCTGCGAAATAAAGTGCACCAGAAATAGCTGGAAGCAGTCGCTGCGGCGTAAAAAATAATCAAACACAAGCTGCTGAGCGCTTTGCGGCCTGCTCGCCACCACTACCTCCACCACCGCCAATACCACCACCTGCCACCCTTCCCCCCACTTCATCCTCCTCATCCTCATCCTTGTTCACGTGCCGGCTTGGGCTAGTTGCTTCGACTATTCGGCACTGTGCGGTACTTTACTTCTGTTTTTTGCACTTTGCATACAAAGTACCGTTAACTACTAGCATCAGTTTTGCCTCTCACAACAATGAGGAGTAGTTCGAGAGGGGGGGGGGGGGTGGATGTTTGGGAGCTGGTCGACTCCACTGACATTGCGGTTTTTCACAGATTTCTTTCGTTCCGCATTTCGGCAGCGTTTTAAATGGTTTCCTTATGGAAATTACATTGAAATGTTACGCCACAAAAGCGGTAAGAAACGCGAGGGGTAAGTGGAAGCAGCTAAAAGGAACTCATCGGGTTTCGGCACAGATTTGAGCTCAACAGTTTGCCCGCTTGGCCCCAAACACCTGCGCCTTGACATAGCTTTGGCGCATCGTTAAGATTAAGTGGACATAAAGGGTCAGAATTAAGAGCACCCCAACGCTGAACAATCAATTCATATCGGAAGCCAATAGCGGGCAATACGATTGGGTTTATGGCACTCCTTATTGACCGTTTTTATAATTTACGACACAAGATCAACAGGAGAAATTTCTTCTAGAGCAGTTGATGTTTGCCTAATGATTTTGTTGGAATTTAACAACAGTTTCAACAATCGATGACGATGTTTATACCCGGGTAGATATATTAACTCTCGTAGATAAATCCATATCCGAATAATATATTTTCATTTATACTACATAATATGCCGGTTTTTCTTTAATTTGATTTTTGCTGATGTGTTTATAATAAATATTTCTGCGACAAATAGTATTGATATTGATATTATTGGTATTTATCACTCTCCAGTTAATGAATCCTGTTTATCCTGCTTTTCAGGTTATTTTATTTACCATTTCACTTGTCATTTGCCTTTGGTTTCTCGAATGTGGCATTTTCAATAGCATTTAAGAACAATTCATCAATTATCACGAGAGTCATCACGGCAAGCATTAGTAGCCTTACACTTCTAAATACCATTGTTCAATTCGTTGCGACGGTTAATTTTATTTTAGATTTGTGAAATTAAATTTTCTTATTATTTGTTGTTTTAATGCTTTTATGTGTCAAAGAAGACTTGATTGATATAAAAACTTAAAACATTTTTACAATCGTTAAATACACATTTTATTTGAAGGCATGACAGATCTATCAAATAGATTTTGGGGTGGGTAAACTGCGATAATCGATGCCCTACAATATAAGATCTAATTTAACTGGCACTTGTTCGATTACCCCTGATAAAGATCGAGTAGAAATAAATGACACAACCACAAATTACAAAAATGTATATTTTTGCAAAATAACAATCATAATTAAGAACGTTAAGACTCGAGCTAACCAGACTTTTAACCACTAATATAACATTCCCATGAGTTTTCCTTACAGCATCGGCAATTTAAAGATAGACATTGAAAATCAATACAAATATTGTTTAGTATTCATCGAAGCTTTTATGTAATCGATAACATATCTAGAACGCGGAGGCAAATCTTGTGAAGTTTCTATTGATGCTGTGCGCACAGTTTCTCTTCTTCCTTTGTCCTTGTCTTTATCCTAATTTGTTCCGTGGCTTGCGGTGTTTTTTATGTACTTTCTTTTTGGTTGAATCTTGTGGCTGGGCCGCCCAGAGGTCATAATTTCTTGTTAAGCCCACAACGCAAATGGCACTTTTACCTAAATGGACCATAAGGCGTTAAAATGTTGTTATCACCCCACAACCCCCCAAACTGGCCCTTACCCCACATGCACACCCTTCACATTTAAGCCTTACCTTGACTTGGCTTGCGCAATAAAAGGCCAAAGTATTTTTCGATTATGCGGGTTGAGTTTTTTTATTTTATTTTGCTCGTCTTGTTTTATTTTATTTTTATTTTTTAAATTTCATTTTACAGCTGGCTTTGGAGGCCCTTAACAACAATTGAATGCGCCGCCGGATTAATTTAATCGAATTTATGAATTTACTGGCGCGTTGTAATAAAAATGTTTCACAACAAAATAAATATAAAATATAATTTGCCTGAATGCTAAATTATAATGCTGGGGCATAAGTTACATAATTTGAACCATTTGATTGCAGCATATTTCAGTTGCCTTATGTGACAGTCAGCATATTTGTAATATCATTTCGAAAGGCCCCGATTCGAGGCACTCTATGACTTTTTAGTCATATATGCATCAGTAAATACTTATTTTAAAGTGATGTGAATAATTTAAAAGGCGAAGATGTTTGGATCTGTCGTATGCCCCACCTTTTGCTGGTAAGTTTGAGGTTTCTCCATTTGGTAATAATAAACCCCTTCAACATGTTTCCAGCTGTCTAGAATGTGGCGCTAAAGTGGTTGCGATAGTGATTGGTACCACACTTGGTTTACTTCTCATCTTCGCCGCAATCGTCTATTTTGTTTGGTTTCATAAATAGGATTAGAAAAGGCATAAAAATTAGTTGCATTTACTTCATATAGACTTGTAATTTCATTTAATACGTAAGCGAAAAATGCAGCCAGAGCCGACAAACATATATATTTATATATGGTCGAAAAAAAAATAGCTTTAGTTTTTCAAGATAATCTCGTTGAACTTTATATCGCATTCAGTAAAGTTCCCAAGCCCCTCCTTTGACAATCATATCTTTTGTCTGGGATTCGGCTCAGCTGCAGCTATGTGTGCACGGCTGTGCTTTATTGTTTATGTTGTTTTTGCTGTTGGCTCTGCTGTTGGTATTAGTGTTGTTATTTTTGTTGTTCTTGCTGTTGCTGTCGATGCTGTTTCTGCAGCTGGCAACGAGGCGTATGCGCAATTTATTTGCATATGATGACCGGCATTGCGTAAAAATTAATGAAAGGCAATTAAAAGCATTCGGAAATGTAATAAAATGCGTAATGCGCACAGCAAAAGCCAACAACAATTAAATGTAGTAGTTGTTTGCTTAATGCAAATATAATATTATACGCAACAAAACTGTCAACTATAAATAAACAATTTTAAATTGGTATGGTAAATAAGTATTCTTTAACATGCAAACGAACAATGGCCTCTCGTTGAATTGAATGCAATTTGTTATAAATGTGTGGCAACATGTTTATGCCTATGAAAATTGAATTCAATTGTTCGACTTGTTTTAGTGTTGAGCGCCAAATTGAATTTGTTATTTTGGGCTTTTTATACTCGTTCACTGGGTGGTATATCAGGGTATATCAGGTTTTGTATAATGTCACAATGCATATCTCCCACACTTCATATTCCCATAACTTTGTCAAATGGCATTTTGATCATGCTTTGTCATATATATTGATTCTGCATTTAAAATTTATGCATTTTGGAAAATAAAATTTTATTTAATTTTTTTGGTCAACTTACTCATTTTCGAAAATTTTTTTTTTCAAAATTTAGAATTGCGAATTTATATTTTTAATCGATTCTATTGGTCACAATAAGCATAAAAAACAACATAAAAGTGATTTTGAGAGAATCAAATTTTTGATCAAAATCATTTCAAATTTGACAAAAATTTTGACATGTAAAGATCTTGGATCCAAGGTATGGGAATACTTTAAACTCTCATAACTTTTCACGATTTTCACGTTTGCTGGCGTTTTGGTGATTTGTCATATAGATTGATTTTACATTTAAAATTTATGCATTTTTTAAATTAAAATTTTATTGATTTTTTTGGTTAAAACAGCATGTACCCCCTTATTCATTTAAAAAAAAATTTTTTTTAAATTTAGAATTGCGAATTTATGTTTTTAATCGATTATATTGGTCACAATTAGCATAAAAAACAATATTGAAAATGATTCTGAGAGGGTCAAATTTTTGGTCAAAAATCATGCAAAATTTAACAAAAATTTTGACATTAAGAATTTGGGATCCAAGGTTGCCATATTTCAAACTCCTATAGCTTTGTGATAACTGAACCGATTTTCACGCTTGATGACATGATTTGTCCTATATATTAATTATACATTTAAATCAAATGCATTTTTGATAAAAAATGTTTTTTGAATTTTTTGCTCAAAAAAGCATGTACCCTCCTTACTCATTTAAAAAAATTTTTTTTCTCAAAATAGAATTCCGAATTTATGTTTTGCGTAGGTTGTATTTGTCATAATTAGTATATAAAAACAACATTAAGAGGGATTCTGAGAGTATACAATTTTTGGTCAAAAATTATTACAAAATTTACCGAAATTTCGGTATGGATAGCTTCTATATTTCAAAATCTCATATCTTTGTCGAAACTGAGTGTTATTTTTTGTCATATAGACTGATTGAGAAAATGATGTTTAAGTTCATTTTCGAAAAAGATAGTTTTGGTTGTTAATATATTGGGAAGGAGTATTGCGCTGTTGGTTACAGCCAACTGCAACGTTCTTACTGGTTAGTTGTTCTTTTAGTTATTGTCGGCAATCAATTGGCATGACAAATTCTGTTTGTTGCTGCAAAATGCCTTGTGTCATACCCATACCCTCTGGATATAAAGTTGTTTATGGAGTGTTTACCAGTTCGGTGTAAGTAATCGTTGTGGTAAACTCGTCCATCTATTATTTGTATCTCAGAGAACAGACATCGAAAACCAAATTTTCCTTATATACCACAGATGAAACCCAAGAAAAAATTCGAAATTAGTTGATAACAATTTAGTAGGTAACTAGAATGCGATACTTTTGCAGAGGGTAACTGATAGCTTTTCTGTTTTATACTTGGTCAACGTTACATGTATTCGTGCTGTTGCTGCAGCTGTTTGTCAACTTTTTTGGTCATGCCACAAATCGGCAACAAACACTGCGAGCGGGTTGAACGCGACTGAGGACTGTGCAGCGTTTGGAAACTGGTGCATTATTGCGATTTTACACGCTGTTGCACTCGAAAATGAAACGGACAATAAGCTCCACTTGGCTACAATAAGTTAGTCAGTTGGCAGCATTTTAAGGCGGCGACAGGCATGGTCTGGGGCTGGGGGCGTGGCAGCCGTATCGTTGTCGTGGCCATCATTGCCACTGTCCGCCACTAAAAGCTTTTTGATTATGAAAAATGTTCGAAACATATGCTCCAAATGACTGCGGAGCGTGCAAAGAATAAGAAGAAGCAACAGCAACGAGCAGGAGAAGCAGCACCAAACAGCAGCAACAGAAGCTTGCGCTCGCTACCTCTCTGCTAGTAGTGTGCTTTTTACACTGCACTACAAAAGTGTGTACATACGATCCCATTTCAAGTACTTACATCTGTATGTGTAGACCATTGTGAGAGTAAACGTCCCTTTTTTTTATATTTTCCCAGCTGCATTTCACTCGCTTTTCACTTCTTGTTGTTGTTTATTGTGGCTTTCCAGGAATTGTGAGTGTGTGTGTGTGTTTTTATTTATTTTTTGTTGCTAGTGCATTGTTAATGGTTGCGCCATTTTATTTTGAAATTAATAAAGTGGCGAAAAGTGTAAAACAAAAACAAAATACTTCAAGAGTTTCCATCGCTCGAGTGGCGGTTGCAAACTTTTATATAATTTTTTTTTCGTTCTTTACCCAAGCGCAAAATGGCAAACAAATTGCTAATAAAGTTGGTCCAAATTGTATTTAAATGAAGCAGCAGTTGGAAAATTTACTAATAATTTGATTTTACTCTAATTAGATTAGCAATATGAACTATATGCAACTGTTGTGCACTAATTTAGCTTTTAACACGTTTTTTTTGTTTTAACTAACAAATTACAGCTTTCATGTGCTTTTAAAGCTCAAGTCTAATAGTTTAATATATAGTAAAATATAATAATAATATAATATTTAGGTGTTAATACATTAAAAACAAATCAAATAGCATTAACTTTTAAAATAATTTGAACAAATAAGATGAATTTTGCTAAATTAAAAATTATTTAAATAAAAATTTAATGAAAAGCTTAGTAAAAGTAGTATGTATTAAGCTCTAATAAGCTCTTTCAGTAATCTGCTTACTACTAAAAATGAGGGAAATATTATATTCCGTATAAATTTATTATATACTATATTTCAAACCTCAAGCTTAAATAGCCGAAAAATAATTTTTTTTTTCAAAAAAACGGTCAGACGGACTGACAGCCAAACGAATATTGCACAAAGTCAATAATCTGTTTTCACTTTGTGAACGACTCTACAAAAGCTCAAGTATTGAGTATTATGGATTTGGTTAGGCAGCTTTATTACCATTCCCCAATCTTAGCTTAATGTTAAGAGGGGCTTTAAGTGCACCAAACTTGGCAGTTTTTGGTTATGCCGACAGCCGGCAGGCTGCTGACAACTTTGGAACAACTTTAAAATGAGATCAGATGTACTTAAGTTGCTCCACAAGAGACACACAAAATAACAATTAAACATCAGCGAGGCTGACAAACTTTCTTGAAGAGCAAACAAACCCAAAATACATAGCAACTGAAGCCTGGGGCACAAGTAGTCTAGTCCTATATGAATATAAGTATGTATGTAGCATACATACATATGTTTGTGTGTGTGTGTGTGTGTGATTGAAGATGGTATGTACTTGCCTATATGGCCACAAAAGACGCGATGTTTGAAAAGTTCGCGCCTTGGCTCGGGTAAAGGTTACGGGCTAGAAAACTTTGTCAGCGAACGTGACATGAAAATCGCAGCGCTGATGAAAAATGCTAAATCGTGACTGGAATATGTGATGTTGCAAAGTGGCCTTTCCGCCATTCCTTGCCACCCCCCACCCTCCCCCAAAAGAAAAAGTTGCAACTTTAGCGACACATGGCTCGAGCCTATGGCTTGCCAATTGAATTTGCCCAAAAATATGAAACATTAGAATCACCAGCACCAGAATTTCTCCGTGTAACTCGAGAGCGCCATGTGCTTCCACTGCTGGCTGGTCCAAATATAGTAACTCCATTTCGAGTGTTGGAGAGGCATAGCACTATATTTAGGCCACAACTTCGGAATATGGCTGGCGGCTAATGGCTTCATTTGTTCGGTTGCTTTAGCCCGATCCCGATCCCCATCCCGAACCCGCCCCGGTTACTTGATGCCAATGCAATGTGCTCGGAGTGTGTGCACTTGACTTCGCCTGCTGCGATTTTATCGTTTAAAAATATCATTAAAATTAACTCTCTGTTTCTGTGCACTCTCCCATGCTCTCTCAACGTCTACAGTTGCTGTCTCTTTCTTTCTGTATTTGCATCTCGGTCGCAACGCGTTGGCTTCTATAAATACTGAGACTCTTTTGCTTGTTGCATTTTTCCGGCATCGATTGTGTGTGTGTGTGCAGCTACAGTTACGTGATGATTTACCCCTCTTGCCCCCAGGCATCCCGTTATGCTAGCTGTAATTAGATGTCCCCATGGGTCGGTCTCTCTTCTACTTTGACAAAGGCTATTGCACTCGGCCTGCCTGGGGCATTCAATTACCAACGCGTTGACAAATATTTTCTAGTTGCCAGGCAGAGATTTAAATTTATATCCGTCGAGTTCGAAGGCCCGACATCTGCACGTGTGTCCCGATGAGCATTTAGATCATTTAATTGCTCAATAAGTGCCAACTGCCGTTCGAGCTGTTGGAGCTGTCCCGTTAGTTGTCAAGTACCTGAAACACATTGCCGCAGAACGCCACTCAACGTGGGAGGCGGCTTATACATTATCTAATGAAATTGCTCCCTTGGACGCTGTTAGATAAGAGGACACACAAAATGTGACAGAAATGATGAGAACCGCTCTTTAAACAACTTTGAAGAACAGATTCTTTAAGAGCGGTGAGCAAAATAAAAAAACAACACATTTATTACAAGTTAAAAATATAATAGATATAATATATAAAACCTAGAAAATATAACATTTTTTGATGCATTAACTCCGCTTATACTTCATTTAAGTAGAAATACACTTAAAAAATTTATTGTATTGACAATTATAATTTATTTGCGTCTTTTTCTATATTTAGGTGCGGGATAATATGAGTCCAATTTTATTTATGTATATGTATAGTTAAATTTTTTTTACAGTTTTCTTAACAAAAAAAAAAAGAAAAAGAAAAAAGTATATAAATATATAATATAAATATTTCATTCGCTACTGAGTTTCTTATTTTTAAATGTTTTAATATTTCAAATAGTATTTATATATTTGTTTATTATTCGACTATTGTGGGTAGTTGCTTTTCATTTTTCTTAAAGAGCCCAGCAAATAATTCTATCTATTTTTTTTGGCAAAACACATTTAGTCTCATTTCTCTGCAACTTTTTAACCTTCGAATATTCATCGAGCATAGCCAAAAAAAAACTCTCCCCCTAATGCCCCTTCAGTATTGCCCCCTCCCGTGGGCAATGTGTGGAATAAAAATAAATATATTTGTTGCCAACACAGCCGCACACAACGGGCAATCTATGAGTATGTGAAAAAGCATTTGTATCTAAGTATTTGGATCTTTGTTGTTGTGTGCGCGTTTGTGTCTTTGTGACTGTGGCTGTGTCTGTGTTAGCTGTCCACGTTGCTGATGCTGACTGCTGACGCCGACTGTTGCCGTCGAGAGCATTTTATATTTTAATTCCTATTTATGTATTTGTGCATGTAAGTGCTTAACTAGCAGAGCAGAGCCCTGGCCAGAACCTGAACCAGCACTAGAAGCAACAGCAACATTAGAAGCAGCAGCAGCAGCAAAAGCAAAACAGCTGCAGTGCCCAAACCCACCCACATACTCAAAATGTTGCCTGTATCCACTTGCGTGCGATTTCAAAGCGTTATTTATTTGTGGCACAAGCGACCATATTTCAAATGCACACCGCCAACCTCCTCTACCCGCCGACGAGTCGCAGTCGCGACCAAGTTGAAAAGTCGACAAAAATACTTGCAGTGCGACAGAGAGGAAACGAAAGAAAGACAGAAAGAGTTGAGCGAAAACAATACTCGAAATGCGGAATATTTCGTAAATGCCGCTGCCATCTACCCAACTATTGAATGCCCTAAAAAATGTGTCTGTAAAGCTTCTAATTTTAACGTAAGACTTAAATATCGTTGTAATACTTAATAATATCTGCGAAAGCTATCATAATATTTAGATATGCTTTCAGGCCTTCTTTTACAAATCAAAAAAATGTACAATTATAAATGGGCATTTATTTTTTAATTATTTATAATTTAAATATGAATTATTGATTTTTTAATTTTCATACATGTGCTTTTAATGCTGATATTATCGGCTTACATTTAATGTATAATCCTCTTCAATCCTCTTCGCTTCAAATTGTCTAACATCGATTACCCTATTTGATTTATTATTTTAAAATGGTCAAATTTAATGAGCATTTTATTAAAATGATTGCACAGTCGTTTTTGTGTCTAACTATTAATCCAGATAATAATATCAATGAAGATAATTATACTATTAATAATTAATGTACAGTTGCCTGATAATGTTAAAGGTTGGTTTTTGGAACCAAAAATAACAATGTATAAAATGTATAAAGCATTAGAAGTGAGCAGGTTGGCTGTATAAGTATTTCAAGAACCCCCGGTTCTAACATCAGCATACTTTGCTGTCGAACTTAACTTGCAAACTTTTTCCACTCCTTCATAGCTTGAACTTGTTGAGAATTTGAACGATATACAAATCATACAACAGGAAAAACACATGATTAATAATAATAATGTATATTAATGAAAATAAATAATAATATGTCATGAAATAGTTATAATAATATTTTTTTTATTGTCTAGTAAATAGTTTATAATCCTTAAAAATATGTTTATATGATTTTTTTTGTATAATTGTTTTGCTTTAAAATCAATACAATTACCAACAAAATACTCTTAATAAGATCATCTCAAACATGCATATGCGAATCAAATACTTCGAATCTAATTTGATTTAGTTAGGATAGGACACTTGGAATTCTGCGTAGCAGATACCATCTACTACTTCTTGTACGGGCTACCCGCTACAATTTTGTTGGATTACGGCTACCTTGTTGTAATTGTTGCTGTTTTTTCGCATTGCACCGAAAAAGTTTTTTTTATCCGTTGGCTTTTGTTAGTGTTGTTGTGACCGCTGTTTTTTTTTTTTTTGACAACTTAACGTGTCGCACAAAGGTGCACATGAAGTGCATGTGTGTGCCTGAGTACGTATGTGTGTGTGTATGTGTATATGTGCACTCATATCGGACGCTTGCATTGCTGTCGCTTGGTATTTGGCTCTAACCAGCTCTATAACTATCTCATCCTCCCGGTACCATCCTCCATATACCGACCCACGCGGAGAGACCAGTTTTTGTACTAAATTTATGCGCTTTCATTTTATGAAAAACTTTTGCAATAATTTCTCAAAACGTTTTTGTGGTGAATTGAAATGCGAGAAAAACATTTTGCGGATGGCGACTAAAAACTTGAGAAAAACCTTCGCGCGCACACACACACACACACACACACCACCCACACACATTCGCTTACTGCTAGGAAAAACAAATACTTTTGCGGGGCAGGCAGCCATTTTTTTGTTGTTGCTGTTGTCGCTGCATTTGGCCATGCCCACAAATGACGTTTAGCAGTGCCTGCCAGCGGCAAAGTTTTCGCGCTTTTCCTAGCTGCTTCACGTCTTTTGGCTCTGTTGCGCCGTCTTCCTCTTGGCCAAACTTTAATGAAAAGTTTTGTTAAGAACTTTTGCGCTGGAAATTTCAACGCTTGAATGAAGGCGCCGCGGGCGCATTGGAATGGGGCCTGGGGGTGGGGAGGGGGGGGGGGGGGATTGTAGCCCCATTTAAGTTTTTTTTTGGAGGGCGGCTCGAAAAATGCAGAGGAGCTTTTAAGTAACAACAACGAGAAGAGAGCGCCAGTAAATGGTATCAATTTTGTTATTGCAGTTGCCGACGCTTTTCCATCTGCACTTTGAAATTATTTACCTGAATAAACATTCGGTATTTTAATTACACAGCTGTGTTCGTGTGTGTTTTTGTCCGGTGTGTGTGTGTGTTTTTGTGTGTGTGTATATATGTGTGTAGGAGTGGGAGATAGGGCAATTGCTGTGGGGAGGCGATAACTTGGGCATAATTGAATTAACACACAATTTACGGTACATTGCGTAAACTTTTTGCTGTGCTGCCATGTTAGGAAGGCTCTGTTGATAGCTGAAAACGGAAAGCGGGTAGTGGGATGGGTAGATGGGGCCAATGTTGCAATACTTGGCGCGCTTTGGGTGTTTGTGCGCTCTATCTAACTATCTGGCATATCTATTTTCTCAAAAATACTGCACAAAAGTTTTGCTAAACTCAAAAATCTGGCACGAAATATGATCAAAGTTTGTTTTTTTTGTATGTTTTCTTTTGTAAGCCCTTCGTTTTTATCATTTTGCCATGAAGAATATAAGGCGATTTTGTATTTGAAAATATTGTAGTCAAACTATTAAAACAATACATTTTGTTGACTTGTAATTCGATAAGGGAAAATATATATACATCATAAACGAAAAATATTCTTGTTTGTAACAAAAATAAACTGACGTATATTAAATATGTAGTTAATAAAGCAAAACATTTCATTAAAATTAAAGAGTTAAAAATTGATTTTAACTGTCTAAAACGAAAACCTTTAGTACAAAAGCATTTAAATTAAGAAGCCTGCATATATGAGGTCATTAAATATTTAATTTAAGTTTTGCATATCTCGCATTATCACGTATATGCACTTATACAAATTTTATTTACATAATTGAACATTTTCTGTGCTGTACTTTAAACTAATATACATTTATGTATATGTGCATTATGTATGTGTACTTTTACACTAATTAGTATTGCATTTCAAGTAAACATTTAGTATTAAGTCAATATAGAACATCTATTGTTATGGAAGCGTTTGTTTGAATATGATTTTAACTTGTGCATATAGATATTTCTCATTATTTTGGAATTTAGTTTGTCCAAAGACAATATAAATAGTTACACTTTCTTTGGTTTGACTGACTTTTATTTAATATCTGCCTATTTTAAAGTTCAACTTTGCTGCTTTTAAAATTGTTTTCTTTTGTTTTCAGTTTTCAGTGTTGTTTTTTTCTTTTATTTCTTGAAATGGCTCGTAAATACATTGAAATGCCGCCACTTGAGTTCATTCATATTCAAAGCCATGTGCAATAATACAATACAAGTACAAATGCAAGTACGAATACGAGTATAAGAATGAGTACATGCGAGTGTGATGTCTGGTAAATGAATCGGACCGGCTATTGGTACATGTGTAGGCATGTGGCATGTTCTACATGTGTCTGCGTTGCCGGGCTTGACTTCCACGTAATTACGAAACAGCCAGCAGATAAACGTTGCAAGGGGCCAGTGGCAGAGGCCTGCGACAGCAGCGTCATCACATGTGGCACTGGATAAGAGCTATACGTAGTCCAATAAGGGCTTTGTCCGTGTCCAGATCCCGGCGACGAGTGTGTTACACATGTAAGCCGTTACAGACAGTACCAAAGTGGGCGTATTGTGATTAAATGGGCGTGGCGTGGCTATGATGTATATATCTTATTTTGTTTTTTTTTCAAATTGTATTTAAAAAAATTAATTCAAGCTCTTCCTTTTTATTATAACTTATTTGTAAGATAATATATTATATTTCTATTATGTATACTTTAAATTATATTGCAGTGATATAAAATAGTTTGTAAAAAAATAGAAAAGAATAATAATAAAGTTGCTTATATAATTATTTGACTAAAAACGCTTCAAATATAAATATAAAATATTTCAAAAGTACTGTTCTCAATTTTTATTTTGTATGCCCTAATATCTATTTATACCACTTTTCTTTTTAGAAATATTATATATCAATCAAAATTGCTGTCTTTTAAATACAATTTTGATATTCCTTGCGAATACGCTTAAAGGTTCACTTAAAGTTTCGATATTTATGCGTCGTCAAGGGGCATAAAATCTAAAATCGTTTGTCACGTTTTGCACATAAAAGGATTTTCAATTTTCCAATGTGACAAGCTCGCAATGTCCGCATTTGCATACTGAAGTCGAAATATAAGTTAACGGGCAGGGGAAGGTGGTGCGGGGGCAAGCGCGAACCAAATAAAATCAAATTTTATGAAATGCCATGAGTAAAAACTGCGAAGCAGCGTTTTGAGACTTTTCGCTTTTTATTATCAATAAAATAAATTAAATCAAATTCTGCAATTTAATTGCTGTCGTAAAAATAAAGGAAAGTTGAAAAAGAATACAAATGCTGAGGATTTGTATTTATCTTGTGGCTGTGTGACGCATTATGAGAAACTGCCACAAAATGTGGCACACAACAAGCGTGTGACATACAAATGCGAAACGTGTAAAGATTTGATTTTGGACCAATGCAAAGTTCTTACATACTCGACTTTTAACTTGCCTCTTTTGTAGTTATATTTTAATTCTATGTTATTTATTGGCCCTTGTTGCTGCTATTTATTTTATTTATTTACAATTTCAAAATCATATTTTTTTTAATAAATTTCCATATTTTTTAATTAAAATATAGATGATTCCTTCAGAAAAATAAATAAACAAATTTCGTTGTTATGTAAATGAAAATAGTTTAAGATAAAAGACGATAAAAACTATTAAGAATTATGTTATATTTATTGTTTTATGAAATAAATTAAAACTTGTTTTTATCGTACTCAATAAATCTTACTTACGAAATTACGTTATGACAAAAATGCTACAGATCAAAAATTCTACGTCAATAAAGCGAATAAATATTTGTGGTAGGGTATAAACTGTTGACAATGATTCTTGTTTCTTATTTTTCGAAGCAAGCATTTTTATGGTCATGTTGTTTTCGATACATTTGGGAGCACAGAGTATCCTGTATCAGCATAAGTGGGAAAGCGCCTAAAAGTTTTTTTTATGTGTATACATATATAGATATAGATATATGTTTGTACACATAGAGAATATATACATACACATGTGATTGTTGTGTACTCCTTAACGAGATTTATTTGTAGACAACAGTTGTTGGCTATGTTTTTACGGCACAACAGCCACAGAGAAATTCATCAACCTAACGACATGGACGAGAATCATTTCTGGGAGCTTTTATTGCCACCCAAAAATACATTTTATACAGGCCAAAGATGAACAAAAAAAAATCTTTAAAAAAAGAAGAAATCGTTGAAAACGTAGCAAAAAAAATTAAATTGCATTTGTGTGTTTCACTCGCATGTAAGCGGAGGCATCTTCTAGTTCTGCTTCTTCTTGCTGGCAGTATCTATCGGATGCATCCATTATATGTGTGCATCTGCAAGCTTTGCGAATGTGCGCAAGTGAGTGTGCGTGTGTGTGAGTGTACTGGTGTGCTTGTGTGTGTGTGTGTGAGTGTACTGGTGTGCTTGTGTGTGTGCGCATTCGTTAAGCTTAACATTTGCACATTAAAAGGCGAATTGTGTTCGAGCGTTTTGTGCGTTTCTCGCAGTGCCAAGCTTCAAATGTTGCTAAGTCCTTAAAAGGATGCAAAATCAAATGCTTCAAAATGCGTTTCAAGAATTTTTATGCTCAGTAACATGTATTAGTGTAATGGGAATTTTTTTTCAAACAATTAAAAATAGTTTAGAGCGCTTACCACCTGGTGGAACTAGGTAGCGCAGCGCATCTGCATAAGTAAATAGGGTTGTGGTTTAAGCTTTGATTGATTAAGTATGTATAGAAATGGGTCAGTGTATATTTGTATTGGTTTAATACCGATTTTATATTTTTGTAAGTTATCTTCGGGGTATAAATAATATACGCTATATAATTATATATTAGTTCGATGTTTGTGATATTTGTTTTTATATGAGCAAATTTTTCGACCGATTGTTTCAATGGAAATTATTTCTTCTCCCCTTTTGAATAGATACTTAATTTGTTAGTGTATCCATTACCACAATAATTATCTTCTAGTTTAAGCTGTAGATTTCTTATAAAATATGTAATATAAATTGATAAAGCCATTCTAAATTTACTAAATGTTTGCATATCACAGCACTAGTGGCGAAATATTTAATATATATATTTAAATATTTGAAAGATGTTTTTTTCTCGAATTCTGGAATAGGTATTATGAAAATTTAAATAAAATTTAAAAAGCAGTCTAAGGCTATTGCTTCCGCCCAAAAACTAAAAACAAAATTAAACAACAAATGTTTGTAGAAAACTTAGGGATAAACCGATCACCAATTGGATCATAGCCAAATGTGTGTGTGCTGTGTGTGTACATAAAAAGTAATTAAGCAATTTTAGCGCATTTTGACATTTCCAAAAATATGTCAACCCAAAACGCGAGTGAGTCGAGAGTGTGCGAAAAAAGAAGAAAAAATATAAAAAAGGAAAAGAAATGGCAAACTGATGCTTTCGGCCGGGTTGAGATATGGCTATTGCCGATGCTACATGTTGTTGATGCTGCCAGAAAGCCGAAACACAATCGGATCGTAATGTTAGATCGTGTGGCTAGACATACTCATACACTATAATTGTAGCTCTATCGATTGTTGTTGTTTGGCTTTCGGATGTTATTTTTATAGCACGATGTTCGCATTGGCACGACGAGTCCGATTTGAACCAGCCAACAGTTCGACGATCGCCCGATCTTCCGTATACACCGAAGCGGCTAAGTATAGACAACGTGTATGTGCGTGTGTGTGTGTGTGTGATGCGCCTGCGTAAGAGGATCAGTGGTGTGGATCATTTGAGGCGGAATGTGGAAGCGAAAGCCCAACAACAGAAACATTAACGACGACAACAACGACGGCCACGACGAAGTCTTTGGTATATTTTGGGCGGACGATCTTAGCTATATAACAGGCTATATATCAATAAGTATATACGATCTATATACCATGCGCGTACATGTATAGGCAGCAATACAAGAAGACGAGACAAAGCTATAAATATGTACGAATTAAATATATATTTTTTGTATATATATGTATATATGTATATGCATATAAACGAAATGAAAGTTCTCATCATCGCAGGCCGAGTGGGTGATCGGCGGGATGTGGGATGTGGCAGGGGCGAGGCATAGTCGCGAGTTCTCGATTCTTTGATTCTCAACTCTCGGATCTTTTTGGGGTAGCGTTCGTTCGGGCAGCCGGTACAGTTATAGCCGGGCAAAACGGGCAACAGCAACGCGTTGGGGGCCGACACAGCCAGCGCCAAGAATTAATTTGAGAATATTTTTTGCATCCTTTAGTGCATTACCGATTCTGTTGTCGAGCTGTGCAGATCGGCTCCGGCCTGGCCTCTCCGCTTTGTTTATAATATAAAGAAAGAAAATAAAAAAAAACCCTGATCAAGTGTTCAAGCGCCGTGCTCTAAACAACTAATAAGAAAATGCTTGAAAATATTATTTTTAAATAATTTAAATACTTCAATTGAAACTTTTCAAATATGCTCAACGTGAAAGTGAACGGATTTATTGTGGAATGTAAGAAAATCCAAGTTAAAAAGGTCTTGATAAAATGCCAAAGTTCTCAGTTCAACTAGTTGGTGTGCACTTTCAATCAGTCTGTGGCTATTTATGGAGAATGCCGCAAACTGTTATAAATACAACAGAAACAGCACAGAAATCGCCAGAGATTTGAGCATGTGGCTGTGTGTGTGAGTATCTGTGTGTGAGCGCTTGAGCCTGTTGGTTGAGGTATGCGAATGGTGAATAATGCGGTTCACTTGCTCATCGCTATTTTTGTACATAGCGAAAATATATAGAAGATACATATGCATATATAGCAGTTTTCATTATATTTTACCCATATAATACATATGCATATATGGCCCGAAGAGTTGAGGTTACAAATGTTCAACTACTTAGTGAAATTTTTGTTTACTTGAGATGCCAAAATTATAAGAAATTTAGTGTATTTTTGCTTCTGTTTTTGATTGAGTGAAATTGAAAGTATTTTTTTCTTTACATATTTAAACTAAATATAAATTTAGTTATATAATGCCCAAGTTTGTACAGCTTTCTTGCTAAACTTATTCAGCTTATTAAAAGATTTTTTTAAATTATTCAAACTTAATGAAAATGCTTAATAAAGCATTTCTATAAAATTTTAATTTTCATATTATGCTTGCTTATCTTTTCATTATTATTTTAGTACCATTAAACGATTTAGTTCAGTAAAAAGTTTTTATCACCTTTTTAAAATTTTTTCTGCCTCTATTCAAAGTTACTCTATAAAAATGGATGTTTTTTAACTGTGTTTTTTCAACTTAAACCACTTAGATTCTTGTCAACATATAAACATTAACCGTTTTACAAATGCAGCTCGTTAATTAATTTCAATTAAAATGTGTACACTTTAATGGTTATAATAGCATTTAAATAATTAGTTACATGGCCCAAGCCGCTTTGTAGTTCAATGCGTTTATTATTATTGTTATTGGTAGGAAACTCCACAACTCATTGCCCTCCTCTGCCTATCTCTCTCTCTCTCTCTCTCTCTCTCTCTTTCCCTATCTGTTCACCTCGTTGTTGGTTTGTTCATTCGTTGCGATTACACAAAAATTATAATTTAATGAAAGTGCATAAATTTACGCGCAGTGCATTAAAATTATGCATTAAAACAAGTGAAACGTGTGAGCTTGGAGTATTCGACCTTGGGATACTCTATATTAATCTTTACTACCGCTAATCCAGCTTATAATCGAGATATATTACATTTTTTTTTTATTAAAATACCGTTTTCTTTTTGTCTTTAGTTTAGTATATCAAATTTCAATCATTTAAATTTATAATTTTTCAGGTATTTTACATGAAAATATCTTAATTTTTAAAATTAAATCTACATAACTCATAATATTGTATCAGTATTCAAATTGATTTAGTATTGAATAGATCAAATCAATTTTCTCAAATTGTCTCAATATCCTATCCTATCCTTTATGGTGGTATCGATTACTGGGTATAAAAACAGGCCGCGCAGCAAATTGCTAATTAAAATTCGCGATTCTGAATTCGCTTTTATTTTTTTCGACGATGATTTTTTCTCTTTTGACCAACGCTGTTGACACGTTGACAATTTTCATTACAATTCGATTAAGTTTCATTGCATTGGTCACAAAATGTTAATTGGGGCAACATTTCAGCAAAATGGTCAGTTTAATTATGCGCCTATCTATCTTTCGACTGCGTGTGGCAAACAGGTATCTGAATTTAAAAACTCTTTTCTTCACTTGCTTAACGGTCCATAAATAGCCTGGACCTCGGCGGGTGTTACGTGATGTCAAAAAAATTATATATATAAAAATTTATATATAAGAAATTTATATATGTCTTATATATAAGAGGAAAATCGTGATGTTCAAGTACTTATAGCCTGTCTTTCAATGGACGGGCCACGTGACTGGGCCTTTGGAGTTTCTGCTTGTGGTTCGGTAGCTACTGGTTCGGTAGCTGCTGGTTCGGTAGCTACTGGTTCGGTAGCTGCTGGTTCAGTTGTCTCTTTTGGTGGTGCTGATTCAACTGTTGGCGAGGGCTCATCACTGATCTCAATGTACTCCGGCGGAATCTGACATAGCCTGTGATGGGCCATAGCCGGGCCCGGAAAGCTGGGCTGAGTACCGCGGTGTCCCACAGCGTACGCGGCACAAATGTTGGCCGCCATTATGTGGCTCTCCCGGCATAGGTTCGGGTATGCCGATATGTGGTAGGCCAAACTGCCCACAAACGCATCACTCGCACCCGAAGTGTCCGCCAGGAAGCGTACAGGTGCTGCCGGGCATTGGGTGCAGAAGTCCGGTTGCCTGTCACACAAATGGACAGCGCCCAGTGGTCCCATGGTAATGATCACACTTTTGACACCCATGCCAATCAGATCGTTGGCAGCTGCTTTGGCATCCTGCGGTGTTTTCACCTCCGCCCGGTTTGTTAGCAGTGCCGCCTCCTCAGCATTAACACAGAGAATTGTGGGCATTCTGAGCAGTTCCCAATTAATTTCGCCGTTAAGCGGAGTGGCGTTCAATATGGATACACCTTTAAAGTGTTTCAGGGCAAACATGACCGCCTTCTCGTCCGTTTCCAACTGGCAGATCAACACTTTGGAGTGCCTGAACAGCTTCTTTGCGCGAGTGACATCGGGCGACTTCAGCATTTGATTCGCACCGGGCAGTAAGATGACTGTTTTCTCGGCATTATCGGCCCGACTGATTTCCGACAGACCTGTGCTGTGACCCTCTACCCTTTCCACAAAGTCCACATTGATCCCCATCCCCTTCAGATATTCCACGTACTGTTCCCCCAAGCTGTCCTGCCCCAGTTTCGATACCAAGGCGCATTTGCCGCCCAGTTTGGCAGCTGCCACGCACTGATTGGCGCCCTTGCCCCCATAGCATTGTTCCCTGTGTATTGCAACAGTCGTCTTTCCCGGCTGGGGTAACTCATTGACATACCTGGTGGAATTGCATGAATCGGTGAATCGGCTAGCAATTAAAGGGGGAGGGGGGGAACACTTACGTAATGTAGTCAATGGTTGATGAGCCAAAAACCAGCACGTCGATGTCCATTTTGGGTTTGCAGCTCCTCAAGGCCGAGAATTTTGATATGTATAATGATTTAATATTTAAACTGATTGACTTATAAATCATTTTCATTTTTTTAAGCATGTTTTCAGCTAATTTCGGCGGCTCCAAACAGTAAAATTTAAAGAAACTGTAAAAAATAACAAAACCAAATTGTAGAGTCCCTTTTTTTTTTAAACAATGTTACATAACTTACAAATTTTGATAGGCATTATCTTTCAATACCTAATTCGTTTTGCCAACTGAAGTTTACAGTTATTATGGTGTTTAAGTATAAAACTAATAAATGTATTAAATTTGTTCTCTTAGGACATTTGTTATGTTTACCAAGGAATTAAAGCTAGATAGAAAGAAAGTTAGAACTTGGGTTGGGTTATTAAAAAATATTTTCCAAGTTAAAAAAAAAGAAAACAAACTGATTAAATAGTTTTTAAAATATAAAATAATTATTTTTAACGTAACATAAATTATAATTTCTTTGTGTAATGGCTAGTGAATTTAACATTTGTACTTTTTAGAATATTTAATAAATGATAAAAATTGGAAAGAAAAGCGAAAGTTAATAAGTGATTAACATATTTAGTTGCACAATTAATTGCTGCTAAATTTAATTTACTAATTAAATGGCTATACAAGCACATCGAAATTTGTAACATATGATTAACATTTGACATTCATGCCGTTGATTTGTTGTAAAAGTGCGCAACACATGGTCTGGCCAGGGCCGCTTCACTTAAGGCGGTCCCTGGGAAACGCCTGCAATGTCTGCAGATTGCATCCATGTGCCACATCCTACGGCAGCGGCGGCAACAATGCTAACTAACACTGACGCTGACGTTGACGCTAACGGCGACGCTGCGTGGGTATTGCCATCAAGAGCGTCGCATTTGTTGCTGCTCTTCAAGTAGGTAAAAATTATAACGGGGCACACATGTGTGCGTCGGGAATTGGACTTGACCTGCAAGCGGGTCGACTGCGACGCTTCATGTGGGTCTCGAATCCAAGGGCTGGCGGGGTTTTAATTTTAGGCACCTATATAAACGTCTGTTTACAATGCGCTCAGGGGACAGTCGTAGTTGCCAGGCCACGTCGTTAACTTCCATCTCGTGTTTGAGTTGAAATTGTTGTATTCCTGTTCCTAAATCGAAACTGCATTTATTTGGGAGCTGCGCGGATTTTGTTTTGTGTGGCACATTTCGTTGGTGGAATGTGACAAAAAAAACGTACAAATATAACAAAAATATGTAAAGAAAAAAAAATCGTTTAAGCGCAAAGCCAAGCCGTACGTAGAGACAGGAGGCGGTGGTGGGGCGCGGCTCTGGCCATGTGGCGCAAAATATGCGCATAAAAAACAAAGTCCAAACAAAAAGGGCGCAATTTTATTGCGGGCGCCGCGACGCTCCCAACACACACACACACACACACACACACACACAGTTACACTAAAAAATCAGCAACAAAAAACAGTTGCAAAAAAGTTTATGAATTTTTTGTGCAGGCGCGTGAAAAATGTAACAAAAAGAAGAAAACAAGAAAAAAAAAGTATAAAAAACAAAACAAAAGCAGATACTACGCGAATAGCAGTTGTATACATGCGCTGGGCCAGGACCACGCCCCACGACGCCCAGTCACATATAAACACACTTCAGTGCGCTTAAAAATTGCTTTATTGCAGTTGGACTATAAAAACGCACGGCAAAAGTATTAAACCTCCCAGCGCCCCGGCTCGTGAAAAGAACCAAAATAAAAGTAAAGCCACCAAAGCCAACGAGAAACAGGAAAATTTGCAAGCCACAGCCGGAACGCGAAAACCATAAGGATACCAAGGATTTAGTTCTAAAATACTACAAGAAATAAGATTAAAAAACAAAAAAAAAAAAAACAAACGAAATTGTTGGATAAGAATTGCCTCAAAATTGCAGTTAGAGTATTGTGTAAAATGTTTTGCAACTGTTGTTGCAATTACATCCACCATTGTCATTATTTAAGTGAGAATCATCAGCGAAACAGACTGCGAAAATACAGATGGATGTGCAACATCACAAGTAAGACATTAAAGTAAACAGTGTGCCGAAATGGATTTTAATGTTCACTTGGCCTTTGAGAGTTCCATGCTTCCTTGCATTCAATAGTATTTAAACAAGCATATGGAATGTAAAGAAGTATGGAGCGAAATCTGGCGAAACACCGTAAAAGCTATTATTGTTGAAGTGTGCGTGTATCTTAGTATCCGCATTCTAAAAATAACAATATAAATAAAAATTTATGACAGAAGTGCGGTAAAGTAAAACTATATAATACTAACTATATTTATTGATAAATATTTTTGGAGATATGGCTAAATATTTAAAGTGTTTCTATTTAAAAAAATGTCAACAAATTTGATATAAATCCTGCAAAAAAAGTATGAAATTCATTCTCAATATGATTCACCAAAGTTGTTGACTTATGTTTAAGAACTTGGTAAAAACAAGTTCATAAGGCTGCGAGACTTGTAAATAATTTTTTTTTTTAAATAATTTATAAAACTAACGTATTTTGACGTATTTTATTTCATTTATATATATAATTATAGGATAGGAATGTTTCATAATTTGTTATTTTATATATAATATATAAAGTGGCCTTTAGAAAAGGCTGAACTAGTGAAAAAAGGGAAATACTTGAAATATATTGATGCTCTCATATTTGCTTTTAAATGACTCATGTTAAAAATAGCAAACAAACGGCAAACATTTTAAAATATTTGTATATATGTATGTGTCTGTAGCTTTAGCTGTTTTTGCTGCGTATCGCATTTCGTTGTATCTATTGAACATGTTGTTATAAATAAATTCAAGTGGACGAACCATTTGGAACATGGCAACAAATGGTGTTTAGTTAAGTTGCTGCACGTATTATAAATAGTATATATATATATATGTGTATTTATATATATATATGTGTTTGTATTTATATATATATCTGTGTGTGGAGGGTTTGTGTGGAGTATATCCAGGGCTTTCGGGTTTTGTAGGCGAGCCAGTTCGAATTGCAGTTGAGCACAGGACAACTAAGCCCCAAACATGTGCAGCAAAGTAGATTTACCAAGCTGAAATTATCATGGGCTATGTGGCACATGTGGCGCCCTCCAACGGCGCTAGCTGGCGTCGGTGGCTATAACTTAATGCAATTAATATGCAAAATCGTGACACACACACAGACACACACACATGCAGCGAATAAGGAGCAGAACGACGTGCACAGCATGTGCGGAACGATGCAGTCAACCAGGTTCAGGTTCAGGATCGTGTGCAGCAACAGTAACGAAACCACCGAGTGCGTTTTGCAGTTGGAAGGGGAGCGAAAGCGGGTGGCATCGCCATCATCGTCGTCGCTGCAGTCGGTGGAGCGCATTAAAAACATAGCGGCGAAGGCAAAGTGCGCCAAATTGATGAGCGTCACGTGCGTTTTGCTCACTTTGTGCCACGCCTGCAGCTGGCGGTGTCATTCGCCATGTGTGTGGTTGTGTGTGTGTGTGTGTTCCACAGTGATGCATCTTTAGCGGATTTGCCCAATACTTTTGGCTAGCTTTTTTTGTAGCCGAATTTTTATACTCGTTAACGAAGTGAAAAGAGTGTATTGTGTTTCTGCAATGTCCATCTTGCTGTTCGTATGTACGCAATTTTTTCACCGCTATTGACCTGAAATTTTGGACATATATTGACCTTGTGATAACCCGTGTTATCTGATAAAAATTTACACAAACTTTCACATATTTATAAAACTCAATTTTTCAGACTCCCATAACTTTGTCAAAACTGAACCGATTTTCACATTTGATGGCATTTTGATCATGGTTTGTCGTATTGATTGTTTCTACATTTAAATAATATAAATTTTTGAAAATACAATTTTTTTTATTTTTTTGGTCAAAAATGGTTTCCCCATTGCAATACTCATTTTCTAAAATTTTAAATTTTTTTCAAAATTTAGAATTGCGAATTTAAATTTTTAATTGATTGTATTGGTCTAAAATTAGCATAAAAAACAACATTGAAAGTGATTCTGAGGGGGTCAAATTTTTCGTCAAAAATCATTCCAAATTTGACAACAATTTTGGCATGAAAGAATTTCGAATCCAAGGCTCCGAAACTGAACCGATTTTCACGTTTGATGGCATTATAGAACAACTTTTTTTTCGAAATTTTTGTTACAAAAATCTTGCTTACTTTGTTTTATTTGACAGCATTTTGGTCATGATTTGTCCTAGAGTTGATTCTGTATCTTATGTGCACAAATAATGCCAAGTTATAGTTGTTATTACACTGTGAACGAGTATTGTGCTGTTGGTTACACCCGACTTGAAATTAGTTTATACCGGTTGGCGTTTTAATGTACAACAGAGCCATAAATCGTTGACATTCAGTAAATAATTTACTAATAAATCATTATTAACAAATGCTAAGTCGACCTAACCATGTCCGTTTGAATATTTGTGCGTTCTTCTGTTAGTTTTTTCATTTTCATAAAATCTATAAATATTTATGAAATTGTGCAACAATAAGAAGGGAAAGTAAAAAAAGCTTCTGACCTATTTGTAATTTTCAATACAACACCAAATTTCAGCTAAATTCTTACAATAAACAATTGTTCAAATATCGAAATTGGTTTAAGGGTAATACATTAGCAGAACATTTTGGTATATTCGTGCTGTCATTTAATTGGCATTATTTTAATCCCAGCTGGATATAAAATTTTTATGCATACAAAATCAATTGTTTATTTATTTCATATGGGTACTTATTTCCAAGTAGAACGGTCTAAATTTTTATAACTAATTATTATTAAATATGTTTGTTATCCGTTTTAATAACTTACTAGAATTTAATTTACTTTAATTTTAAATGATTCAATTTGTGATAAATATTTCATATAAATATTACGTTTTTAAAAATAAATATGTAGTAAAAACTGTTTTTCTATATCTATTATTATTAATATTGAAAGTGGACGACTTGTTGAATCAGTTCGATGTTGGATACAGGGTATCTTTGAGTTGAGCTTATATAAAAATAGCACTACAACATGTAATTATGTTGCTCATAAAATATTTATGATTTGTTTACCTTAGAAATATTGTTTCTTTTGTAATGGAAATCGAACATATTTCGGAGTTTTTCTTTCAACTTGTTTGTATACAAACATTTAGCTTTTTTCTAGCCAACACTGTTCAGCTCTGGACTATTCAGTTGTGAAGTTTAGTTGTTGTTGCTGCTGTTACAGAGCAAGTCGTAAAAGTAAACAGAGCATGTGCTGTACCCATAGTACCCACAGTGCCCACAGTACCCATCGTTCTCGTCTTACTCGTTGTACGAGTTGCATGCTATAAAGCGCTTAATTTTTTTACGTGTGCGCAATTTCTACAAGGTGAGAAATATGGCAAGCTATACAGGTGGCCGAAAGGGGTGAGGCAGCTGCGCGGATGGGTTCGACGTTGTGTAGTCTATTTTCGGAGCATTTTCGTACTCAGCACTAGCTCAACTGATGGTCACAGGCTGCACGGTTTTGGGGCACTGCTTAAGGCAGTCGGCAAATATTTGGTGGCAAATGCAGCTTGAGAGCAAATTGACCCACATTGGCCACAATGCTGACCGGTCGAAAATGGGCGCAGGGTGGCTGCTTTTGTTGCCACGCCCACATTGTGCCACTTCAGTTTGAGCAGCATTAAATATTTTGATGGCGCCCACAAAATGGCAAATTAGTTTCAATTAAATAATGGTGTCGCAATTTAGACGCAGCTGATATCCCAAGAGGAGTCGTGACACTCGAACCTCAGCTACCCCCCGTAAGCTTTAGGACTTGCACACACACACACACGCACACACACATTAAAAGCACATCCATGCTGAGCTCATGCATAACGCAAATGTTGGGCATGTTAAGCGCCGCAAGGAGCAAAACAACATCCTTGTCATTGTCCCTCGTCCTGACCAACGTTGTCAACAGCATCCCAGCATGTCCATGCAATAACGATTGTGGATTCAACATAATGCCCTCATAATTACTGCACACACGCCTCAAAGGGGTGGACAGGCACGGCGCTGGCCAAGCGAAGCGGCAGCCAATGAGTTGACATCACATTAGACTCCCAGTTCCCCCACTTAGCGACATAGCCATTGTCTCAGTCTCCGGGCTGCAATTTGCATTAAATGTGCGCTTTGTATTATTAATTTTGAGTGTCCTCATTCCTCATTAAAATCTACACGCAACATTTATAAAATTAATATTTGCCAGGCACACCAGAAATTGTAAAAGTAATTTTTAAACCTCCAGACTACAAAAAAAAAAATATTAAAATTTGAAATATGTGCAATGAATAAATTAAAATTTTTGGCTCGTAATATTTACTCATTGTGAGGAGTTTTCTCTTACAAAGGGCTGCTGCGAAATATGCGCAGAATTTCCAGTGAAGAGGAACCACTTGTTGCTCAGACCTGCAAACGGTGTGTCCGTCCGCTTCATATTAAAGTAACTGCTGTGCTGTTGAAAATCATTGAAGCTTTTGTTTTTTTTGTGTGCATGAACGCATTCATAATGGGTAGAAAGAGTAATGGTTTTGAGCAAATATATGTAACATATAAAAGGTTGATATTGATAAGATAAAACAAGATATAAAAACAGCAAAAATTTTATAATGTCAAAAGAGTTTAAAATATGCGAGCTATAGATCCGAGAGCTTTACATGTTAACATTTTTTTAGGTACATAAACCCAATCTACTCTTTACTTTACTTTGTGAAGAAAAATAAAATTACATATTTTTCATATAACATTTTTTTTTAGAAAAATACAATTGATAAGGGTAAAAATTGAAATTAATATCATATTTATTATGTATTTATTTGGTTGATTTGGTTTTGCACTTGGTCTCACTTTGCAACGCAAAACACGGTGGTCACTAAACATAGGACGTGGAAAAGGATAGTGGATATGGATGTGACACGCAACAACTGTAGGAACTCGACATAAACATAACATGCAAATAAGTTGTAAACCGATATTATTTATTGTATTATATACAATATACAAACTATGTTTATGTACTAACTTGAACTTTTTTGTCGATTGTTTGATAAATTTGCATTTTGTTTTGCGGTTTCGCAATTTGCATAAATCAATTGAGAATTCTGTGTACAGTTTGGTTGAGTATCATTTTTCTAATTATGTGTACAGCACTTTTAGTTTGTTTAATTTATGCAAATTGTTTTTTTTTTGCCCAAGTGGCATTCCCCGCTCAACACTTGTCCCTGATTAATTGTTTGTGGCTGTGCAAATATTTTTTTTAAATTTTTTTTGTAGACACAAAAGGTACATAGTGTGCAGGATTTTAAGTGGAAATTTAATTAAGCAATTTAATAGCCCTAAATATTAGCAATTAATATTAATGTGCTCGTGTAAACGCAAGCGACAGTTTACACGATTTAATTATAGATTAGGGTTGCAATATTTTATTATTTGGATACCCTGTGGTTAGAGAAAGGTGGCAGAAGAGTATACAAAATATGTGTAAATCTATGTCATGCTTATGCTGCTAGAACATGTAATCAAAAACGGTCGAAGCTCGCTAATAAAAAATATTTATTTAATAAATAAATAAAATAAAAAAAAGTTGAATAAAATATAAGCTTGCGCAGCTTTAGTAATAAGACCTTACATACAGCTACATAACAAGTTTTAAGTAGAAAGGATTTAAATATTAAAACAGTTTGTAGAGTGGATTACAACGCATCTGCGAGAGGTGGAATCTGTTTTGTGTTTAATGGGACTTTTCTGTGGTTTGTTCTTTGGTTTATTCGAAAGTCAATTTCAGATTGCACGCTAGAAACACTGCGCTAGTTAAATTGTATTACAATGTGTACTTGATTTAACTAATTTCTGGGCATGTCCTGTTTATTATGGCAATTAATAAAGCTCTACATTCTAATGCTAATGCAATTTGCGCCCAATAGGGCGTGGCAGTTACGTGTATTGTGCATTGCACGCAGTAAACTCTTAATTGGAATCATCTTTTAATTGCCATATTAAGCACGCTCTCTAAGTACACACAGCGTATACACGCAAAACACACACATACACACACTAAACAGCGGCAAGCAATTATGCATGAAGACGGTATTTAGTTGAAATTGATTGCACACGACACAGACAGTCGATTGGGTAAGATATGGAGTAT
Organism: Drosophila nigromelanica; assembly: GCA_004149465.1. Classification (NCBI taxonomy): domain Eukaryota; kingdom Metazoa; phylum Arthropoda; class Insecta; order Diptera; family Drosophilidae; genus Drosophila; species Drosophila nigromelanica. Next base: position 44,632 of record SCDS01000590.1, read on the forward strand.
ATATGTATATATATGTATGTGTATCTATGTATTGAAAGACTTGGCAAGCAAAAGTGCGACGCAACCAGGTGTTGAGGTGTGCTGTGATTTTGTGTGCTAATGTGCTGGGTGTGCACTCAATTAGAGAGCTTGACAGATGAACAAATTGTGCAAGGTTAGCCAAATTCAGTTCTGCACTTGGCAATATTTTGGTTAATTAAAAAACTCTATTTGCTAAGCTCAACTTCAGATATGTTTTATAACAGCAAGGACGGTTAAAACTGGACGGTTAAAATCGGAGTGCACCAGTTTTTGATGTTGACCAAGGATTTTATCTATGTAGTTTAAGTTCAAATAGTGAAGCTCTTGCCGTCATTGAAAGTTTCAACTCAGAAGGACTTTTCAGATTAGTGTTAAACAAATCAGTGCTTTAAAACTATCTATACCATTATCGATGGTCTTAATGGTAAAAATTATGGATCGAGATAAAGTATGATAAATGTTATAGATTTTTTCCACTACTGATGTTTAGTATTGCCTAATAGGCTTAATATGTTTAAATAAAATTAATAAGTTTAAATTCTTTATAATATTGATCATAGCAATAACGATAATTATCAATAATCGGCTGTCGAAATTAACATGCTGAAATCTTTTAACGAATTTTTGTTTTACCGTTAAATATTCCAAACATTCGTAAAGTCTTTTGAACTTGACGCAAGCTTAACTTCAGCAAAGTTCAAAACTTGGCATCAGGTTTTGTGCAAATGAACGTGAAGGAAAGTATTAAAATAATTGATTTTCTGAGTATACTTGATATCCCAAGAAAATGTGCATACTGTTGAATTCCATTGGCAGGACATTGAAACTATTAATGCCAAACAGGGTGGGTGTGTGTGTGGGCGTGTGCTTGCCTGTGTGTATTTATGCAACATCAAATGGCCAAGAAGCAGTCGAGGCCTCGAAATGACTACGAGAGCTTCATTTATTACTGCATTTATGTGGGGCGTAAATCAAGTGTGCAAATGGATTGGAATTAATAAATGCGTCTACAACAACAACAACAACAGGAGTCGTAGTACGTTATTGTTGTAATTATGGAAATAAATAAAGGAATGCAGAAAAAATGGGTTGGTGCAAATTATGAGTAAGCTTTTGCGTTGCACTATGGGAAATTTTACCACTTTTTGTGGCATTCATTATTTTTTGTAAGATTAAGTGAGGTAAGGCTCGAATAAAAACAGAGAAGGCGTACAATGTTCATAATAATAAAAGCGTGCAAATGATTATTTTATTTATAACTACCACATTTTGCGAAATATTGCAATTGGACATGGTTTTAATAAATGCATATATATTAATGCCAGAAGTCCACTTATTTGTCAGAAAAAGATCGGCTATCCCATAGTGCGCTGACACAGCCAAATGCCCTGAAAAGTATGCCACAATAAATCGCAATACACACACACACACACTAAGCCACATACAGGGATACATATGAAGAAATATGATTTTAAATATACGTTTTTGTTGTTGTATATTTTATGTTAATTAAACTTGTTGCAACGACTTATTGTGCATCATGTGTAAGTGTGTGTGTGTGCCGCAACTTGAAACCAATTACGTTGTAATCATATATATACACATATATATATACAGCGTTTTATATACTGACAGCTTGTTACGCTGCTTAATTCCTCTGACTCTCCAATTCTTTAGCACCACCAGCGGCCCCACTCAGGCCGCCCCACCACGCCCACTCCGCTGGCGGTTGTTACTTCGTTAGTTAGTTTTGACGTGGCGCCTCGCCGAGCAGCGGCAGAGCTTCGCGCCAAGCGTGAAATAACTTCCGTAGCAAATTTTATGTTCGTTGCAAATTTTTATTCACAAAATGCACAATGCGCAGATACCCTAGTGTGTTTGCGTGTCTCTGTGTGTCTATGTGTGTGTGTGTGTGTGTGTGTAAAAGTACAACTACAGCTCACATACGAGCACATGTGCCTGTGTGTGTACGGTTTAGTTTTGCTGACTGCTCTTGCATTTTCGAGCTGCTTTTTTTACAGTTGGCTGTCATTCACTTAGCTGCGAATGTGTTTTAATGAGCTTCAAATTTTGTTGCAGGGGCGCAACAAGCTGAGCGGATGACGCGAATTTCGGCTGCAGAGAAGGTGGATCAGTAGGAGATTCTAAAAATATCATGATAATATTTATTTTAACAGCTTAAAAGTAAACTTATATATCTGGCAAAACAAATATATATATAGATATATATTCAAATATTAAGAAATACAAAAATAGGTGATATTTTAGCTTTCGCAATATTTATGCATAAATAAGTTTTGGGCAATAAATATGGATTCAAAGCTCATTAGGGGCGGGTACAATTTATGATCTTATTCGAGTACAGATTTTAGAAACATCAATTGTCTAAATTGAATAGGAGACAAAGATCAGGTTGACTGTGCTTACATCAACTTGCCGATCATTAAGCTACTAGATGAAATTTAGAGAAATTAAAACATTCAACCAATAAAGCTAAATTCTAGTTGGGAGAAACAATTTCGATATAATCCCGTGAACGAGTTTCCATAAATATGATAATTATGTCGTACATTAGCTCTTGTTTAGTTTAGCGATTGTCATTATAAAGTATAAATTTATCCACTCTCCCAAATGAAAATTGACCAATTCCGTTTTGGTTTCCCCGTGAGCTTGGCAAATAAGGCTATTCAAATAAGAAATTAAATGAAGTGCGACAAATAAGAGCCACAAAATGTGGGCTTTACCGAAATGTGATGCAGCAAAAATAGGCAACATTCAAATTAAGAACGTTGCACGAAGCCCAAATTGTCGCATAGAATTGCTGCTAGTTGTGCACGCACACACACATAAATAACACACACACACACATGTGCAAATACACATGCATACACACACCTTTGGCTGAGTGAGTTGCTTTACCGTTGGAGAGGACAACGCAACTAACGCAGTGAAAACGCCCAAAGGCAGGCTGTGAAAATGTATTTACCAAAGTGTTGAAATGTTGCACAACTTAAATTAAAATGACTTTGTTAACTGTTGTTTGGCATATCTTTCAGTTCCTGTACGGAGCCCCTAAACCCCCCCAACCGTATGCTCCATCCGAGCTTAAATGGGTTTTTTTGTGTGGTTTTTCATGCTACAGATAATTTTAATTGAATACTTTTAATACCCTTTGGTTGAGATGAGGATTTAACAGTGTTTAAAAACATCTCAAAATAATAATGTGTAATGTGACATTCTAGTTAAATTTATATTAATATTAATAATTAAAAAATGATCTTTTATTTATAACTTTTATTTCATGATCAGGTAACAGGGTATTTCATGACCTACTACCATTCATGTTTATTTCGTGCTGGTATATAGTATTATTTCGGTTGCTGTTGTCCTTGTCCTCTGCTTCATCCCAAAGTTTGCAATTATTTTCCTTCTTCGTTTGCCACAAGTGTGAAAATAAGCACAACTTTTTTGTCTGAAGTCATTTTCCATGTTTCCCCCCTCCACACTCTCCGTCACACACTTTCTCGCCTCTGTCCTTCTCTTTTTGTGCAGTCTTTGAATAATAATTGAGGCAAAAGTTTCTTTTTATAGATGCGCACGGTGTGTGGCCTAGTCAGGTGAGGGGTAGCTCAGCTGGTCATTAAAAATGTATAGAAAATATTTATTTTATATAGGTGTTTCGCTTTATATTCATCTTTTTTTTTCTTTCTTAGCTGAATAACAGTTTAACAGGTTTGAGTCTGTACTAAAGTTAGCCAAGACAACGCGCACGCTACAAAGTCACCACCAAAATTTGTAAAATGTTCAGCGATTCATTTAAAAAAAGCCACCACCACTAAGAGAGGCAGCGAGAGGGAGAGTGTGGAAATGGTGCAAGTATCAGCCGTGGGAGAGAGCAGAGGGGGAGTTGATAGCAGCTATAGCATATCGACAACCGGTTTATAGAGAGAGTGCTGGGAGTTTTCCATCATTACACATTTATCTAGTGTACTGTTTAGACGCGACTATTTTTATTTTGAAATACATAAGATTATAAATTAATTGTTAACAATGTCCATGGACAATTATTTCTATAAAGTAAGAAGTTGTCATCCCAAAATATTGAAAAATGTTGGTCGTGTCTTATTTAACGCCAATTGCACCTCACCAGAGAGAACCATGACTCTCTCCCAGATACGTGGTAAGTTTTACGCTTTTGGTGTGCTTCTTATGGGAAATCCACATGTCTTACGTTTATTTCTGGTTTTCTCTATAGCCGGCTATATGGCACTAACTGAAGAAAAATTTCCTACTATGGGCGACCCACGAGTTGAATTGTGTTTTTTGCTGTCAACGCCATATATCGCTTGTTTTTCTAATAAGCATGGAACATTTCATTTTTACCTTATTATTCGACAAGAGGAGGAGGAGTCTTGAGTTGGGAACCTTACATTTATTTTTGAGTATTTTTTTGATGTAGTTAGTAGTCTTCGTTATATTTAAAAAAAGGAGAAAAAAATCTAGTGTTCAAAAATATAATTTATTATTTATTTAAATGGTTTATTTAAAATACAAAAAATTAACGAAGTGAAATAGCTTTAAACTGTGAATTTTATTATTCTCAAGTTTGTGTTTTTAATACAATTTTGTACCGTTCTTATATATTGCGGCAACAAATAACATTTCCGGAACTCAATTTAATATTTAGCCAATTTGGTTGCCGTTGTTGCCACAGCTGCCAATCGAAGCTGGCGCAATGAAAGCAATGACAATTCCAAAACAAGCCACAATTCAAAAAACCAGAGACCCAAACAACAAATAAATGCGAGGCGACAGAGAGCACATCAAATCAAATGAATGTGCGCCCGCAGATTTACATACTGTAAACATATATACGATGCGATGGAGGACCAGAAAACGTGACCATAAAAAACACAACACCAAACAGCAAACAAACTAACAGCACACAAAACCAAACTGAATGGAACGCAACTCGGCAGAGAAACAGAAACAAACAAATAAACAAGCCAACTGAACCAACTGAATCGAAAACCGAATCTTGCTAGGTAAGAGTTAGTTGTATGTAGGAGGCAGGGCGGGTTGGGGCGGGGCGAGCGGGTTAAACTACACAGTTGGGTCACGCAGCCGCAATGGAGCCAAAGCAAAACATAATGAAACCGAATGCCGTTGAAGAAAACCCCAAAACAAATTCATTACTGAACTGCACCTTAGGGGGTGATAATTCGATTCAGCGAAAACTTTGCTGATTATTTATTGCTCCGATTCGCATTCTCTTCTCTTTCTCTCTCTCTCTCTCTCTTTACTTGGCTGTGTGTGGCTGTTTGGGATGCTGTGGGATGCGCTGGCTCTGATGCTGAAGCTATCCCCGTGGCGTTTAGCTGTTGGTGTCATAAAATGTTTTGTGCCACAAAACTGGGCACTAGAACTCATTATTTTGTTCATTAACACTTTTTGCTTTCTGTTTTTGTTTCTTTTTTGGTTGCTGTTTCTGTTTTTGTTTGTGGGTTTGTTATTTTCCGTATGGTTTTTATACCCTCAGCAGAGAGTATTATAACTTTCTCAAGAAATGTGTCATTATTTCATTATATATGTGTATAAGTTTATTTGCTTTAATGTTGCTGATTTGTTTAATAGGACAAAGGCAAATAAAATATTAATATGCCAATAAATTAGACTAGACATGCTTAAATATGAAACATAAAATTTGAATTATACTAAAAAAAAATAACTCATGCTAATCGTTTTTTTAATTTCAATACATTGTGTTTTATGGTTGCAATAGTGCTTCTAAATTTAATACAAAATATTTCAAGTTAAACTAATTATGTATTTAGTATTTGTTAAACTATTATATTCGGTCATAAAATCAATTATTTAAACTTATGCAAGGGTATTTTAACTTCGATACCCGATATTAATTGATCGTTTTTTCTATGTACCCTTGTGTATCTTTGTTTTGGTTTTTTGTTGTTGTTTTGATGTAGGTGCCTTTATGTCATATAGTAAATTATGCGACCTTTGGTTTTAATTTTTTTGCTTTTGTAAATTTGATTTATGCGCCCTAATATATGTGAGTTTATGATCAAATGAAAAATAATTTCAAGTTTATTTTTATGGTAGCCGGTGTTGTGGCTTAGTTTTTGGTTTTATGCAAATATTTCTTATCTTTAACATTATGTCTGCCTGTCTGTTTAAGTTTTATTAGCTGCGGCTTTAATTCATTAGTAAAAGTGGGCACAAAGGGGCTGACCCCCCGCCAGGAACTGGCGTTGTACGGGTCTGCTCTGGGCCGTTACAGGGGGCTGTGGCACTTTGCCGAGTTATAAAATGTTATCGACGGCGCAGGTTTTTATGTTTCGGGGTCAGATAAATGTGTTTATTGGACATTTTTGGGCAAGTCGTCAGGCGGCTGTTTAATTTTTGTGGTCCGTAATTTTTGTTTTGTGGGCTCCTTGTAGCCACCAGCGGAAGATAGAAAACATGTTTACGACACAAACGCAGTTAGGCAGATTTGTCCAGGGATTAGACCAAAATGTTAAGAGCTGCTCATTAAGAAGCTAACAGAATGTGTGCGAATTTACGACCAGCGCAACTCTCAGATAGATAGTGGAAGTAGAATGTGGACACCAACAGGGGGAGGGGACTGTGCATGTGCCATTAACGAAACTGATGAAGTAGTTGATAGACAATTGTTAGCTGCGTTGCTAGCCAGAAGATGTGGAGCCTCGTGTTCTGAGCAGGAGAATATAAGCCATATCTGAAATAGGCTAACAAGTCTCTCATATGTGTGCATTATTTATGGTAGTATTCCTTTTCCTTAACTCTTCAAAGAAGATAAGTTTAAGATCAAATGGATATGCTACAAAAAAATTAAAATTACAATTTATAGTTATTTATTATTTGTGCATTAGATATTTAAATTTCCTTATTATGGAAGATAACGAGCGATATTCGCACCGCAAGTGTTTGCTGATCCTATTAGTATAACCAATTTTCTATTAAATTTATGCAGGCAGGTCTTTAAAAATACATCGTTTCGATGCTTAAAACTAATTTCTTTTTAAATCCCTTAACTAAATCAAAGTTAAACATTTTATTGGCTGGCCCAACGGAGTCACAAAGCAAGTTTCAATTAAATAGCTCGCTGCCTCCTAGACGCTCGATCCTTGGGTACAAGGGCTCCGCCAAGTTCTATTTGCAGTCAGCTCCTTGCGGATTTAGAGCCGTCAAACAAAAGAGCGCTCGGCGCACAAGCCATGAATTCATTTTAAAATTGTTACTGCAAAACAAGAGAGCTGCCATTGTGCAATTAAAATTGTATGGCACTGGGGAGCAGATTGTGGTGGTGGGTCGGTGTGAGTGGGATTCGACTAGGGAGTCAAGTCGGATCTAAAGGGGCATCTGAACTAGAGGCGGCTGCCTGCCGATAAGAGAAATTAAAACAAACAGACCCCGCACGCTTTCTAACTATTGTACAATCTGTACAATCTCCAAAGTGACACAGTGCAAAAACAAACACAGACAGAGCGACAATACGACAGCCCGACAGACGGACAGACCGCCTGAGTTCAATATGTGTCCAAGTGACTAGAATTGTGGCCCTGTCTCAGGTCTCAGGATTCTGGCCCAGCTACTGGCTCAGCTCTGCCGCCAGAAGCCACAGCTACAGCTGGCCATGTTTACGGCATATCATGACAGTTGTCCCCACTCTCTATTTTCCTTCGTTTTTTTTTTTTTATTGTATAATTTTTTCTTTTTGTTTTTTTTATTTTTTTTTTTTTGTGTTCTTATTTCTTTGCTTTAAGTTGTCACAGTTGTTCAAGTTGTCGAGTCCAGTTTGGTTCGGTTCGGTCCCCCAACAGCTGCACTTGTCGTGTTGCCTAAGTCCCCAATGATATCGCATAAGTTTTTCAATTTTGTGCGTTATTAGAAGCGATTAGAGCCAAAGTACAGAACGAACTGAGAGAGACTGCAGGAAGCCACTGCCAACCCTCGCCGGACGAGGGCGAAACAAACAGCAGCCATAAACACTTCATACCAATTGGTAACTGGCTTAATTTGCTGTGTATATACAACTTTGTATATTAGCTTCGTAGCCTTCTATAATATCAAATTTTTAATTTATTTCAATGCCTCGCACATACTTCGGACAAAGTCCAGATTTTCTTTATCCACTTTTTTGCGTATGTTTATTAGAAAATTAAGTTTATTTCAGATAATTAAAAAAATATATATTAAATTCTCCTTATTAGCTAAACGGAATTAAAGCCTTTAAAGTTTTGATCAAATTCTTGACCTATGTTTTCTTGCAAATATTGTTCATGCAACGCATCAAATTAAGTGTATTCCTTAGGGTTTATTAGCTGCTTATGAGCTTAGACACATGTGTGCCGGATTATATTTTTCAAAAATTAAAAATTGCACACGTATTGAGAATGGCCTCAAGCTGCTTAGCTTTGCCACCGGCCAAAATTATGGGCAATTAGGCCAACCACAAGCCAGTAAATGGATGGAGGTAATGTGTCAACAGCCGGGCAGCTGTACAGGATTGCGGCTATGCTTATGTTTGTGTACGTGTGTGTGCCTTTAACTCTGTGTGTGCGTAATGAGGCTTAATTTGTAAAATTCCATGGCTTTTAATTGGCATTGGGGAAACCACAAAGCAATGCAGCTAACTGAAGTACTGGACTTCGGGCAAGTGCACAACGTAATTATGTGGTCAAGTGGGTAAAGTCTTGAGGCCAAGACAAGTGTGTGTGTTGTTGGTTTTAACTCAAACTAGAGCCAAGCTAAATATTTAAGAATTGAAACGGCAGTGCAATCCATTTCTGTTGTTGTTGTTGTTGTTTTTGTTGTTGCTGTGTTTATGGCATGCAATAAAAATAAGTGGCATTACGCTGCCACCTCGGTGAAGTTGCAGGACCGCAAAATGCATGGCAAAAATTAAGTTGTGACAAAAAGGAAAAAGAGGGAATATATGCAAAAATAAAACAGAAAGCAAAACAAAAAAAAAACAAAGAAACACAACATGGCCACAAAAGCAGCCCCCAAATGCAACGTGGCGAGTGTCAGGACGAAAACTTATTTTTTTATTACGGAACTTTGTCCTTTTTCGAGTGGGTCGAGGTGTCCAGAGACGGGGAGCGAACGCACATTGCATGCATTTTCGCGCAGTCCACGCATTGCCCGAAAACTTTCGGGCCATTGTTTTCCTGTAAATGGCCCACGCCCAATAGTTTGTGCCCGTCGCATTATACCCGCTTGGTTCTTGCCACTTGCCTCTTTTGTATGGCAGCTGTTCGGCTCAGCGCCGGCTCAGCGTGATCAACTTTAAGTTGCAGCTGCAACTTTTTTGGCATTGTTTCTGAGCGTGTGAAAGCGAGGACAACTTTTGTTGCCAACTAGCTGACATCAAAAAGCCGTTGAAGCTAGGGCATTATGTAATGCTGCGTTTTATGTGTGTAATTGGCATTGCAATTTCCGGCTAATGAACCTAATGAACTTTGCAAAGTGTCAAACGGATGTCAAATGCAAAGAATTTGTAGGGGTTCATTAGAGTTCCATCAATGTGTACATAAAACTATTTAGCTACCAATAGCGTTAAAAATTACAAAAATATTAGGTCATGCACAAAAAATTTTTGTGGTATTTTGAATATTCATATAATACAAAACTAATATTGACTTATGTATGTAGTTCATAAATTTTTGTAGATAAAACCAAATTGATTTATTTAAAGCAGCTGTAAAATATTAGTTAATTAAACGAAATTTCTACAATTAATTCTTTAAAGCATCAAAATGTATTTGCTTTCAAAATTTTTCAAAAATTCAATTAGAGATCATTTTCTGCATTGCGCACGAAAGTAGGCAACAATTTTTCTTCCGACTTTTGACTTGCGCAGAGAAGTAGGCAACTTTTTGGTAGCTGTCATTTGCATTTCCAACTCGTTAGCCACATTCAATTGTTGCCTTTGAAGCATTTAAAGTTGTTGCTTTAATAATCCACACTATCAGCAGCAAGAGCAGCAACTGCAACAACAACAATGGCACAAAACTGAAAGCTAAAACAAAAACTTTGGCCTAACTTGCTGTTGGCCCCGGGGCAGCGTTAAGACCACAAGTAACATTTGTAAAATGCACATTTAAAACTCAACAAAACTCGAGGACACACACACACACACATACACACACACACAGGAGAAGGCGGGCACTAGCAAAAGCTTTGTAACATTGGCAGCCCAAAAGGATAATAAGAAACGCCATTGCCTTGACTTCAACAGCAGCAGCAGCAGAAGCGGCAGAACTGTGAAAACTTTTCAATTTATTGTTAAACTTTTGCACTGAGGCGCACAATTATAAAGTGTCATTTAGCACAGGGTGCCCCAAAGGCATTGCAAAAGCTAGCGATGGGTAAGCAACAGCAGCAGCAGCAACAGCAACAGCAGCATCAGAAGTAGCAGCAGCAGGAACGCTATCAAGAAATTATGAAGTGCTGGACGGCGCAGACCGACGACACTTGCGGCTGCGGCCACTTCCGGTGCAAGCCAACGCTGCAGCATCGTCATCAACAACGTCAACAACGTCGTCGCCGTTGGACATTTTTGGGCAGCTTCTGCTTGAGCTTCATTTTCAGCATCTCTCCTTCTCTCTTGAGCTGACACTCAAGTGCAAGCGAGTTTCATGCGGCGCATTCAAGTGTTGTTCCCTGCAAAGTGTCACAAACACAAATAGAGACGGTCTCGCACTTGGCGCTGCGTGATTTACAGCGTGCGACTTTTATTTGAAGTGGGACATTCATTTTACGCTAAAGTGAACCTAAATCAACACCAAAGCATTACCACACACCACCACCACGCCACCTGCACAGTGTTCAGATTTTTTGGCAGCTGCTTTCAACTTTTTGGGGGCGTCTCTTGCGGCGGCGTCTCTTGATTGAAATGCCTGGTAGGCCAAAACGATGGCGGCAGCGACGACGACGCCGCACTTAAGTTGGCTTAATTAGTTTTCGAAAGTTATGCCAACACCACAGCCACGCCCACTTAATGGTTTGGGGGCCTCTGATGCACAGCAGTGCAAAACACCCAAGTGGGTCTGTTGTCAGGAGTCGGGGGAGTGTGCAGTCGGTAAGGAAGCAGACCAAGTTACGCTTAAGGGATCTGCATCCTTTCCGGCTCCTCCAACTTCAAAAGGCGCCAGCTGTTGTTGATATGCGTTTGTAGCTGCCGCGTGCAATATATACGACTACATGTACTCTATAATTGTGGTAAAGTTAATTTATAAAGTAAATTTAAACTTGATTAAGAATACAGTTGTTATTTTTTATATGTAAATGCATGTGTTTATATGTAAATGCATGTGCTTTAAAGCTTCGCTATATTAATCAGAAAAACACTTTAAGTTTGCTTTTATTTTAGAGCCTAAATTCGATTCGACATTTATCTATCAGATATATCAGATTAATACTTATTTAAGAGTTTTTATTTATTATTTGCCATATTTTGCTTTTTATTATAGTGTTTTTAACTGAAAAACGCTTTATGTGAGCTTTAAGCTTACATTTTCTTACAAGTTTGTGTTATATTATATTAAAAGAGTAATCAAGATTCTCTATTACACAGCTTCTTTGTAATTTTCGTTGCTCTCTCTTCTTTTCTTTGCGATTTTTCTTGGCTGCTACATATTTTCGTGTAGTTTTCTCTGCGCATTTTTGGCTGCACCAGAGTTTTGACTTATTTATTTTTTTTTATTTTACATTTAATTATGGAAATTTTTGCGGCAAATGGAAATTTACATAAATATTGAGTACGCGCACTTATGAAGTTGCCTTCTGGTCTCTGGTGCAGAGGCTCTTTTTTCTATTCTCTGAGAGTAATCAAACAGGACGGGTGTGAAAATTGTCAAAACCTGCATTGCTAAAAGCCAAAATGGACGCATGCAGCTATCACATATACATACTCATACGCGCACACACACACACAGACACACACACAGTCGCATAGTCATCAAACCGAAACCAAAATGCTTTTATGCCTGCTGGCAAACAAAGAGGGATAAAGCGGGGAGGGGGAGAGCGAGAGTGCTGCAGTGACGTAGTGAGGCCGAGTCCAGTGTCCTGGCTGTTATCCTGACTGTTAGCTTTTGGCTCTTTTACAGCTGAGCGGTTAGACGCAGCCCACAACCGCAGTTCGGTCAGCTGGAGGGGGCAGCTAGCGGCCTGACGAAATTAACTTGACTACTGACACCTTGACAATTTTATTTTTATTTTTTTTT
>SCDS01000591.1:0-80352 GCA_004149465.1 Drosophila nigromelanica
GGCCTAGAACCACCACTCTAAAAGCTTTGTCTTCATGCATCTGGTAGGAATGAAAATCTAGCTTGATATCGTTGAGTTGCCTTACGATTTTCCTGTAGCAAGAATTTTCGTAGTCCCCCCCCATTGAGGATTTAATCTCAATGGTGTCCAAAGGGGTCACCTCTTCTATTGCAGATAACAGCTCTTGCAGGCTAGTTATGTCGCGAATTACTATAGGGGGCGGCTTTGGGGGGGCTTTCGTGGCATCTTTCTGGGGATTTAATTCGTCTCTGTGGCATCCAAAAGACGGGCGCTTTAGATAAACTGTGTTTAGATTTTCATGATTTGCGATAGCAATATAGAAAATGTTGATAAGAAGTTTGGGTTTAATCTATGCTTAAGTTTTTACAGTCGCTTTTTTAGGCTAAAAAATGAGTTTACAAAGCGATATTCATTATTGAGCAATTAAAGTCATATCCTGCCTCCAATATGCATTATTTTGTGTCTCTTGTTAAATATGAAATACACAGAAAAATCTCAAATATTATCTTTTAGCTCATTTAAATGCCCGTTGGTAAAAGTGACGCACTTACAGATGCGAAATTTAGCATTAGGTTTGCTGGTGAGCTGCCCACACGTCATGTTTGGCAATGACAGCTGCGGTTTTTTGGTGCATGTTGTTGCTGCTGTTGTTGTTGCACCTCAGATTGCGTAAACTTGAATGCGCTGCACAAGACAAAACATTCCGGCACACAAAGGTCACCGCTTTAGCATCCGTACCCAGAAGCAGCTTAGACAATCATTGGCTGCTATCGATTAGCTTGACGCTTTTGTGTACCCTATCCGAATACCCGTATACCCTACTCCCTGGCTGCCCCCCTTGCCGCATATCTATAGCTGTCATTTGCAGTTGCCGGTTGCAATCGGACGTGATGCAATTCTCGAGCGGCACACACAAAAGTATGCCAAAGTATCAGCGCTAGTTGCCGCCACTGGTCGCTAGATGGCGCATTTAAAGCCAACGCCCAAAAGGCTGCCAAGCAAATGCTTTAAGCGGATTTTCATAAGAGAGTTCATTGCATTTTACTCTATCCAAATCCAACGTAGCCTGTCGTCGACCGCTGCGCTGATTACAGTAAATTATCGCAATGGGCGGCTGGGGCTGAAACAGTTGGGTGGTTTTTGTGGTGCAGGGGGTGGTGCAGCTCACCGCTGCGTAATCGGTTTGTTTGTTTATCAATGGAGCGGCATTTGAATGCGTCGTTATGCTGTCATCGCCGAGCTTATTGGCCCAGCTGATAAGGATGCCAGGAGCCGGAGCAGGAGGTGACACTGTTCATGGCCATGGCCATGGGTGGTCTCCATACAAAACATAAAAGAAGCCCAACCTAACAAGTGAAACAGAGCAGAAGCAATGAAAGCTGAGAAAGACAGACAACAGAACTTTTCAGGCTGAACAAAATACTTGCCAAAGCAATCAGAGTCAACTTAGCCACTTAGGCTAAGTGGCCAAAAAGCTAACAAGTTGCGACCAGAACCGACTGAGCAACAGCGCAAAAAAATTAAAATGAAAATACGACGCGAAAAATTAAATTAAATAATTTATGTAATCTCGCAGCTCGCAGCGAGCCAAACAGCGAGCGTTGAGCATTTTCAGCTGCCGCAAATGATTAACAGCTGTGAACTTGCAGCAGGGCTTTCACTGCGTTTTTATTTTGTTTTTTATTTTTTTGGCGCCGGAAACAGCGTTTGTGGCGCAACTGCGTGTTAACTGCGACTTGCAACTTGTTGCTTTGCATTGTGTTTCCTTGCCACATTAGTTGAGTTAAGCGCGTGACACGAGCAAAGCACGACTCAGCACAACTTAAAGGAAGTTCAAAAATATTGTAAAAGAGGAGAAATATTGATAAAAAAAAATTATATTTTATATGATTATAAAATTTAAATATAATAAGATTATGAATTGTTGATCTTAAAAAAATAGATTTCACGTACTAATATGAAATGAGAATTTTAAAAATACATATAAATAAATATAATAATAATAATATAATATAAATAATATTTTATGCTTAATAAATTAATTTAAAAAAAAAATTGTGACAAAGCCAAGCTTGACAGAATATTTAAAATGAATGGAATCATCTTTAATTTTTAGATAGATCATAAAAATCATTAAATTATTTTTAAAGGAAATAACAAATACTAACTGTTATTATTAATATGTAGTTCGTGTTCGTGTCGTGACATTTAGGCAATCTCAGACACGCGTCCATCTCTAGTTGAACTCATGCCACGGCGTCAAGAGTGAAAGGGCAACTAAAACAATTATTTTTACTATGCGGGCGTTACAACTCAACATTGCACAAGAGCTATCCAGGTGATCAACTCTTTTGCGTATCCAATTAGACTTCGCAGCAGCTCTGATCGGAGCTGATGAGTCACCTAGGCAAACCCTACGATAAACTCCGCCTGCTTAACCACGCAGGGCACGCAATGTGGGTGAATGACCTTGACGATTGGCCAACTAATAAATACAACAAGCCGAACATAAAGTAATAAAAATTTATTATATGCAGTTTCGCAAAAGCAAAACAAACGCCGCAAAAAACCAAAACTAAAACCAAAAACAAAAGGCAAAAAATCTCATTTAAATTCGAACTGCGTGCACAAAGCACAATTCCAAAAACCAAAACGAATCAAAATGAAATAAAATAAAATTTAATCAAAACAAGCAAGAACATCGATATCTTTCGATAACCGAATATTTCACACACTTTCATTAAAAAACAAACATCAATTATTTTTTTAATGAAATATTTTTTTTATGAATTGTGAACTAAATATTTAAAAAAAAAAGTGTTTCTTAAAAAAAAATAATAATAATAATAAAGTGTCCATTCAGGCAGAGTAATACAAAGAGACAGACAAAATTCTATAAAAATTAATTATTAATAATTAATATTTAAAGTAATATTAGTAGGCTCTCTTATTGGAACATGGGCTATTAGTGCTTTGAATCAAATTAATTTCAAACATCTTGACCAACAGTTAAGAGTTAAGTTAACTTTTGTCGAATGCATTTTCAAGAAGGTAGACTTATAAAAAAAAATTTAAAAAAACCTTTTTATGCGCCGATTAAAATTGTTTAATACTATATAGTATAAGATACTATCTGATCTAAATAAATCAAATTTCAAGCATTTGTAGCACAGATTGTGATTTAATTCCCATGAATATACATTTTTCAATATGTTACGTATTTAATAGAAAAATGTGAATACCCTGTGTTTTGGTATACACATACAAGTATTTTTGTATCAAATGAATCACGGCGCAAGCTATTCGCTCTGTTCGCATGCATCGCGTGCCGGCGTCAGCTGCATTTGGGGTTTGTGGATATTATGTAAGCCAGCAAACAAAGAGAAACAAATACAAATACAAACATAAATACGAAAACACAGAGACTCAAACTGAGGCTGAGACTGAAAACTTAAGCTGGGGTTTCCCCAAGGCCTGATGTTTAACGACCGGCTGTGAGCTGAGAATTGGCCAGGCCAAAAGAGGCGGCAACTGAAGCTTGGCGTCTCTTGCAATTGCTTTTGGCCGGGATTTTCCAAGCCTCATTTTCTGATTTTTTTTTTTGGGTAAATCCGTGGCACAGTTGCAATAGTTAGGCCTGAATGCGATTGCAAATGCAGCTGGAGACAAGCTTCCTTATAATTAAAGCCAGTTTCTGGCGCTCGTCTCTGATTAACAAATTTGCAAAAATGCTGCGTGGGAGTTATTCAGTTATTGTTAGTTAAGCAATTGACACACAGAGAAGACTATAAAACCACGACCTTCAGCTCAAAAGAGAGGGGGAAAGAGAGAAAGAGGAAGGGACAAATCGAAGACAAACGATTTTTGAACAGATCCAATGAAGAGGGTTGGCCTGTAAGCAAATCAACGCGGATTAGTGAGTTTATGCTTAATCAAAGACAGATTGACAAATCATGTGTAAGCTGGAGATGGTACAAAAGCGATACAACTATCGATAATATCGATAACTACAAAGTTTTGCGGCTATTACATTTTATATGACTTTTAAGCAAAGTTTTGTAAGCTGGATATGGAAGATGGAAGATTACATTTTTTTCTAAATTATTTAATGTATTTTTGTAAATAATTTTTAAGTATTATCCAAATTAAAACAGTTTTTGTAACGCAAAAAGAATTAGTTGTTTTCACTATCGATTGCTTAAAATAGACTTGATGTAACATATATTGAAGTGCCAGAAAACCAAAGAAATTAATTTTTAAATCTGAGCTAAATCTCAAAAATCGTTTTTATAACGAAACATATTTTTTGTTAAATTCACGTAATTTCTTTTTTATTTAAAAATTAATCTTTAATTCGGCACAAGCCAATTGGAGCGTAATTCGATTAAAAATTGCACTTAAAAGATCAATTAAAGCCCTGAACCCGATTAGAGACGCTGACATTAGCTGTCATTTGTGGCCGCAACAAGGTGCACAGCCTAGGGTCAAGTTCAAGCAGCGACTACTGGGAATTTACCTGGCAAATATTTAACAAATTTCCAAAAAAAATCAAAAAAATCGGAAGTGCTGCTGCAAACAAATTGAAACTTTGGCTGAGTCAAGACTGAGTCAAGAAAAACCCGATGGCCAAAGCTTTGATTGATAAAAACTACACGAGTGTTTGGCAAACAATAAATACAAAAACAACAACAACAACAACAAGATATAGACAGTGAGGGGAAATGATTAGGCTGATTAACATAATTAACATGGGGCAGCGGTCCGGTTACACATATATTATCAGCTTTCATGGAATGGTTAACATAAAACGCCACTTAAAGCCCGGCCTAAACGCTTGCCAATTGCTGGAAGGTCAATCACACACTCACTGTGATTGGTGAGTACCGAGCAGTGAGTAGCGAGTAACTCATGAATACTGATCACAAGCTGATCACTGACCATACACAATAACTAATACGAATTAACTGATCAGCATTTGGCACGCGCGGAAAATGCGTCTTAATTTTTATGAACTTCGGGTAAAACCGCTTAAAAGCAAAAACCAAAATTGCTTTTGATTCACAACACTCACGAATCATCATATGAATGACCGACTGACTGAGTGACTGAGTGACGTGAGTTTGTTTGTACTGGCCCTGGGGTAAAACTGGACAAACAGTTGCGGCTTCAATTTTTGGGCCAGATCCGGTTTTGTGGCGATGCCCTTTGAGGCTCGTCGCTTAGTCAGCTAGCCAGCTTGGCCGGTCTTTGGGTCATTTGTTGTATTGTTGTTGTTGTTGTTGTTGTTGACCCAATTAATAATTGCAAATTTCATAATCAGTTGTTGATTGCACAAAAACACAAACTGTGCGCCTTAAGCGGGAACTGGTGAAAATTTGGACATATTCGGCGCAACATTAGCTGCAGCCCACATCAAAAACATAAAGCGCTAATTTGGACGTAAGAGTTTTCAACATATTTGTAACTTTTTTTATGACCCATCTTTTGTTTACACAGTTGTTGCAGCAACGCAGTCAACTTCATTTTGGGGTTCAACATCAACAGCTAAGGTTTCCGCTTAGACCTCATCTTAACCTTCGCTGATACGCAGAATGCAGCCAAGAGACCAAAAAAACAAGAAAAAACCCAATCAAAAATTATGGCTTTGACGTCATAGCCAGAAAATGAGACCCCAAGAGCCGAAAACTACTGTTCGCCTCTCTGTTTTGTTTTGAGCCAACAATTCGCAAAAGCGTTAACAGCGACATCGACAGCGACGTCGGCGTCGGCGTCGCGCATGCGCAACTTTTGTATAAATTGTGCGGCGCAGTCGAAAGCGAAATCAGTTAACGAGTCGCCAACAAACGTAGCAAACACACACGACGAGTGGTGCAGTGGTGCAGTGAAAGGATAAAAAAAAAAGCAAGCACTTATATAAGGATTACAAGCAACACAAGCCACATTGGAATATTTATATCAAAAGCGAAAGGTTAGTATCGAGTGAAAAGAAAGAGTATTAAGTGAAAAGTGATTGAGAAAGAGGAGAGAAAAGAAACGAGTGCCAAGTGCAAATATCCCATAAAAATAGCTAAATACAAATATGAATTCATATTTTAAAGAGACAACTTTAAATAATTACTAAGTGAGCCCTATCTAAATTCTAAAGGAAGATGACATAAAAAAGTGCAAGACCCTATTCTAAAATAAATGAGACTTTCCTATTTTTGCTTAAAACAATATATCTGAAAATATCTTCCTCAATATTAAGAGAACTTGTATTAAAGAGAGCAAGTAAAAATCTTAAGCCATTTGTAAATCAGGTCAAATACGTATGAAAGAAAGTTTAATGACAAGTAGAAAATCATTTACATGCTAGAAATGTTCAAAACTAAGCAGAAATAGTTTTAAATACAATTTCAACTTTAAATCTTTATATTATTGTTGAGTAACAGTTAAAAAAAGATTAAATACAAGTGCAAAATCACGCCTATAAAGAAATGTTTAGAAACCATTTGAGATCTAATATAACAATGTACAATATTTTTCTTAAATTAAAACAAATTTAAGGTCTGGGTTAAGAAAGCATCTTGTACTATGAAAGAGATATAGAATTTGGATCTTAAATTAAGTCTGTATTGTTTTTGTGTCTTAATATTTTCTGTTACCCATTACATTACGTGTATTTACCTCTACTTATTCCAATTTTCTTCCGGCTTTATTACCGATCTCTAGAGTTCGTTTAATTTCCCTTATCGAACTTGGTTAATTCTCATCCAGTTTTCTAATGATATGTCAAGTCAACGACCTAAACCCTATATCAAAAACTTTCACTGCAAATCCCAAGACAAGCTCCCAGTCATTTGCATTATTGCCCAGGCAAAAACAAGAAAATAAAAAGTCGGTGTGCGTCCCGCAATTTGCAATGCAACGTTGCACACGACTTCCGTTCGTCGGAGGGGCGCAGCCTCATTGCTTTATATAACCCGAAAGTAACAAAAATAAAGACATAAAACCAGAGGATCGCAACGACTACAGCCCACGCTCCAGAAAGAAAAACACATTAAAAAAAAAAAAAAAAAAACGTAAATGACATAACACGAACAGAAACAAATTGGGGGAGTTACGAAAATGCGCACAAAACGCAGACTCGAGACGTTGTATCTGAAACGGACGCAGCTGTCAAGCCAGAGATCAAGTTGAGCGATCAGTTTTGGGGCTTGCCAAATCTCAAAGCATTACCTCATAGGAGTAAACAGAGGAGCGGGAGAGAGAGAGAGAGAGAGAAGCGGTCAGCAATCGTGCACGGTCTGCGACCTCGAACGAAAGTAAAAGTATTTTTTTTTCAAGCCAAGTTGTGAGTCAGCGCGAAGATTTCAAGACGTTGGCCCGCAACCGGTTTCGGCGATTGCCACAGCGAAATGCCCGTGAAAGACCAAGCGGGGTAAGCAGACAGACAGACAGGCACACAGACAGACAGAGATAGAGATAGGCGGGGCAGAGCTGAAATTGGCACAATGACCAGCCAGTTTGTCACGCTCTTTTGGGTTAATGGTGTCAAAGCCGCTTATGTAAAGGCCTCCTCGTTTTGTTAGCTAATTTATTGATGCTATTCTTGAACAACTTAACCCAGCTGCACAGTAATTAATATCAATGCTTAACTGATTGAATTGGAGTACGTTATTTTAAGTTGTTGATATATTACTTGTTCACAAAGCGAAAAGAGTTTATTTGTGCATTTTCCGTCTTGCTGTCCATCCGTATGAACGCAATTATTTTCGCCGCTATCAAATCTATAGACTTGAAACTTGGAATATATACTTGTGTATATTCGCGTCAGATAAAGTGAAAATATTTTTCGAATATGCCCACTGGGAGCGTGGCAAATTGATTTAATCTATACATCCCTAAGTGTTGACTGAATGACTCCTCTAAAAACAACCTCTAAAAATCGAGCCGAAAGGGAATAGCTAATCCCTCCCCCAAAAATAAGCAAAATTTAATAACAATAAAGACCGTTTACGACTATTTGAAGCTGTGAACAAGTAATGCGCAGTCGCTCTTACTTGTTTTCCTTTCAGTTTCTATCGTAGACAATATGTAATAACCAAGACTATCTTTTCTGCCACTCCACAGACACAATGAGAATGAGAATGAGAACGATGGGCTGGTTATTGGTGCTGGCGGCGAGCGCTTCGCTAGTTGCCGCCGAGTCCAACTGGGGCAATGAGTGGTCGCCGATGGAGGCGGACTCGATGTTGAGCAGACGGTCCGCGGACACGCAACCCGCTGCGGAGGCGCAGGGACGCAACTATGCGGTGCACGAGACCACGCAGAGCAATGCCACGGAAATCGATACGGTTATCGATCAGTTGATCAATTCGCGACGCGAGGGTCGCCAGCTGGGCGAATACGACGCCGTCTATGCGGATGGCAACATTGATCAGGCGCTGCAGGAGGGCAACGATCTGCAGGCACGCAATTTGATCCGTGACAAGCTGTGCGGATTGGGTCTGATGAGCTGCGATGTGGAGGAGAAGCGTCCCTTCTACTCGACCATTTACGCACAGGGACCTCCGCCGCCATCCGGCTTTGGCGGCGGCCCCTACGGACCGGCCAAGCCGATGCCACCACCAAGCTACTTCAACGGTCGCCCACCCATGGGACCACCACCACCACCCAACTCCCTCAACTCGTTCGGTCCGCCACGCAAGGTTGGCTACGAGGGACCCTACAAGCCACCGATGAACAGTTTGTACAGACCTGGTGGTCAGTTTGGCGGCGCCTATATGGAACATCCACCACCATCGGCCATTGATGGCTCCGATGGCATTACCTTCACCAAGCCACCACCTGGTGCTCTCATCTATGACAGCAAGCCACCTGGGCCACTCTACAGCGGACCTAACGGTCCTGTGCCCGGTCCTGTCTACAATGGTCCCTCGAATGGTCCGTACAACTTTGAGAACCCCGAGAAGATCCAAGGTGCCAGCTCCTCTTTGAATGGCTTCTACGCTCAGCAATCGTCTTCCTCGTCGGCGGCCAGCTCGTCCAGCACCAAAGTGGTGGTGGGTGCACCCATCGATGCGGCCCTGCAGCAGCATGTCCATCATCATTTCCACCACGTGGATGGCGGCGAGGGCGCCAATATTCCAACCGTGCCCATTCCCGTTGGCGGCGGCCAAACCATCAACACCGACTTCAGCGCCCTGGCTCAATCCTCGGCCACGTACACGCCCCAGGCTCAGGCCACCAGTTCGGGCTTTTCACAGTCGAATGCGTTTAACGCCGGCTTCAATGGCGCCTCACAGGGCGGTCTGCTCTCCCAGGGCTATCCGGCCCAGAAGCCAAACGGTGATCTGTACAAGCCCACATCCGGTCTGGGCAGCTTCGGCGGCAGCTCTAACGGCGGTTTCGGCAGCAGCAGCAGCTCCTCCGGCGGCTTCGGCCAGAACAGCTACAGTGGCTCGCCCAGCGGCAGCTACCACAGCCAGAATCCCGACTACTACAAGAAGGAGCTGCAGGGCGCCGCTTCCGGCAACTACAATGGCCTCTCCACGGGCTATGGTGGCCAGAGCCAGGCTGGTCATTACCAAGGCGCCGGTGGCTATGACACCTCCCGTCAACAGATCGTCGATTGCCAGTGCGTGCCCATCTCGCAGTGTCCCGCCGCGGATCGTATTGGACGCAAAGAGGATCTCATTCTGCCCATTGATCCCAGAAATCTGGGCAAGGACATTGAAGCGCTGAGCGATGATGTGGCAACCAACGGCAATGCCACCACAAAGGCTGATGACAAACAGGACAACAAGGAGAAGGATGACAAGGAAACGAAACGCACGCGTCGCCAGGCTGATGTGGACAACAAGGACAACGAGGACACCGGCGATCTGTCACTGGATGCCCAAGGGGTAAGTTCAAACGAGATTCTTAGAAAAGACCTTAGATCATGTTACGGCCCGACTAATGCAATTGACACATAATGCTCCCAAGTTGAGAGACTAATCGTAAACACACCAAACACTGCACCCATTGATCAACGCTCCACGCTCAACTCAAACTCAAACTCAAACTCCGCCAAAGTAAAACTAAAAACCAAAACCAAAACACATCCTCCCCGCTCCGCTCGTCGTCGTTTGTCCGCGCCCTGCGTGCCTGGGTTGGTTGCCACCGATCCGTTTCGGGATTCGTCACTAATCCAACCGCAACTAAAACCAACCTAACCACGCACGCACGGGTTCAAAATGGTCGCACGTCCACAACAAGCTGCTTTGGCGCCAGGCTAACCTCGTTGTTTCTTCGTGTCCTGTCTTCATTCCTGCAGCGTCAGTCGCCACTCGGACAATCGCCGCTGGCATTGCCCGCCCTCCAAGCCATCGAGCTGATACAGCGCAAAGTGCTGCCCACATACGGCGTCAGCTTCGGTCTGCCGTATCCCACGTCGGGCTATCCGGGCGGCTATCCGGCCAATGTGCTCGGCGATTTTTATCCCGCCCAGAATCCCAACTTTGGCTCTTTGGGGCCGAACGGTCTGAATCTCGGTCTGGTCAATGTTAATCCGCTTGTCTCGCTGCAAGTGAGCAAAACGGATTACGGCGAGAAGGTGGTGAAGCCTCTGGTCAATCTTCATGTGACCCCCAGTGCGAACATCATACAGAAAGTGGGCGATTTCTTCAAGAAGAAACCGACCGAATTGCACAGCACGCATTACCATCATCACGATCACTTCAGCGGCTACGAGCATCATGATCACATTCCGCACCACTACAGCGCACCACCAACGCACCACCACCACCACGATGAGCACGCTTTCGAGAGCTCCGGCCCAGCTGCACACATTGAGCACTTTAGCGTTGAGATGGTGCCCAGTACGCCCATATTTGAGTACCACAGTGGACCCTCGTATTATCCACCAGTGCAGCAGCATTATCATCACGCTGAACACCACGCTGAACACCACTCAGCGGACTCATTTGATCACTCGTACAACTCCATTTATTCCGAGACGGCGCCTTCCGGTTATGGCAGCTATGGGGACTACTCCCAACATTACGAGCGTAGCGTCAATGTCAGCGCACCCGACTCGAACTCGGCCAGTCGCCGGGGCAAGCAGCTCAATTTGGGGCAGTTGCATAATATACCCGCCCAGGCGCCTGGCGCTGCGGCGGGCAGCGATTATGTGACCTTTCCCCATGATCGCCGGCGAAGAAGCGTTGAAAACGACGATGAGTTTGAGTTGAAAGCGGAGCAGGTAACCAACCACATTGCCAGGCAGTCAATCCAGACAGGACCTTACGACCTTAACAGAATTACAGCTTCAACAGAGGCTAATTCTTCATTCTTCCTTCCTTATTTATTTCTGTAGCGCGCTTACTACGGCAACCGTCCTGTGGAGAAGACCTGTCGCATCAACGAGGTCTGCTGCCGTCGCCCGCTGCGTCCTCTGGCACCACCCCAGCAGCTGGGACGTTGTGGTGTGAGGAATGCCGCCGGCATTACGGGTCGCATCAAGAATCCGGTCTATGTCGATGGTGACAGCGAGTTCGGCGAGTATCCCTGGCATGTGGCTATACTGAAGAAGGATCCCAAGGAATCGATCTACGCCTGCGGTGGCACCCTCATCGATGCCCAGCACATCATCTCCGCGGCCCATTGCATTAAATCGTAAGTCGAAAATCACACACAACTCCTGCGAACTATTTTTAATTTTTCCTATTATTTATTTGTTTCCTTTTCCAGTCAAAATGGTTTCGATCTGCGCGTGCGTCTGGGCGAATGGGATGTGAACCATGATGTCGAGTTCTTCCCCTATATTGAGCGTGATGTTGTCTCCGTGCACATTCATCCCGAGTACTATGCCGGCACCCTCGACAACGATCTGGCCATACTGAAGTTGGATCACCCTGTCGACTTCACCAAGAATCCGCACATTAGTCCCGCCTGTCTGCCCGATCAGTATTCCGATTTCACGAACGCCCGCTGCTGGACCACCGGCTGGGGCAAGGATGCCTTCGGTGAGCACGGCAAATACCAGAACATTCTCAAGGAGGTCGATGTGCCAATTCTGTCGCATCATCAGTGCGAATCGCAGCTGCGCAACACGCGTCTCGGCTACAGCTACAAACTGAATCCGGGCTTCATTTGTGCCGGCGGTGAGGAGGGCAAGGATGCCTGCAAGGGTGACGGCGGTGGTCCGTTGGTCTGCGAGCGCAATGGCGTCTGGAACGTGGTGGGTGTCGTCTCCTGGGGCATCGGTTGCGGCCAGGTGAATGTGCCCGGTGTCTATGTGAAGGTTTCCGCCTACCTGCCCTGGATTCAGCAAATCACCCAGAGCTACAAATGATTAACGGAAGTCAACACGGATCCAGCCACGATCGTTGCCTACCACCACCAGGCAGGGGGCGATATAAAAGCTGACGACGCCTCTGATGAATTTGTTTTTCACTTTTGAACGGCCATTTTTTCTTACGTAACTGTATCGTCACTTCGATCATGATTTGTTAGCCCACTCGATTTACTGTTACCGCTCGTTACCGTTATTTCACTGTATATTTAGGCCTCTTACTTATTACCTTGTTATTATGATGTTTATTATTGTTATGACCCACGCACTCTTTGTCACACTCATCGAGCCGAGACTCGATTGTTGAATCAGTTAACGAGTGCCTTGGCAATCTCTTGTATTGCACTCCATTCAAGTTCCCATTCGTATTGTGTAAAATAGTTGTGTTTATATTAATTAATTTATTTTTTATACTTGTAATAAATTAAAAAACTATTTAAATAAATTTATTTATGACAAAAAAAACGATTTATGTCTTGTTTATTAATAATTTAATTCAAATTAGGGAAAATTTTTCAAAAAAACAACAAAAAAATAAATTCCTAACCATTTAGCAAAATTCTCAGTTAACAAAGACTTTGGATTCATAAGTTTAGTTATTGGAAAAAATCCTAAGATCTTAGTCGCCAAAATAAATTGCACAACCCGTTTTTAAATCTGGACCGTTTCCATTGTAAAAACAACGATGCGCGATATTTTTGCAAGTTTTTGCATGATTTTTCAATACGGATTCCAAATAAACATCATAAACATTTAACGATGTTTACAATATTATGATATTTTAGGAGTGATCTACAATTATACGTATAATATACCTTAAATATCAACTAGGCTATTAAAAAAGGCTGTTAAAAATAATAAATGTTAATCTATACACTAGCCTGGGATTTGAGCCCAGATCCCCGCTGTTCACTGAGCATCTTATGTCGGAAGTAAATATCTAAATATAAACGGGTATTTAGGTTTATGTCTTTGTCTACTTTGCGAGTTCAAAGCACCGACAGCCACAGCTTTAACTATATAAAGTATAGTAAACTATATAAAGTCTTGTTATTTTGTTAATAATTAAAGCCAAAGGTTCAAAATAATAATTGCATAACGAAAGATTCACTTTCAACACCCTCACCACAACTTTCCCTACCAAAAATAGCTTTAAAATCTATAAATTCAATTTCATACAAAACAGAGTTAAGCAAAAGAGTTTAAAAGAAAATATCGCACTAAAAACTGTTGCAGGTGTATTGCCATTATAACCAACTTAGGATCAATTACAATTGGGCGCAACCCATAAAATGCAAATAAAATGTTTATGCTCGTTCACAAAGTGAAAAGAGTATATTGGGCTTGTACAATGTCCGTCTTGCTGAGGAATACATATTCATAAAATGTTTGGATTTTTTAGACAGATTAAAATTAACACAAATCTTGGATCAGACTTTATCAAAACTAAACCGATTTTCATTATTGATGGCATTTTGGTCTTGATTTAACATCTAGATTGATTCTATATTTAAAATATAGGCATTTTTGAAAATAAAATTATTTTGAATTTTTGGTACAAAAAGCATGAGAACAATTTTGACATGTAAAAGTTTCTGGATCCCATTTTAAAATTTGATGGCATTTTAGTCATTATTCATTGATGATTGATTCGGAATAAAATAAAGCTCTGTTAAATATCTGTGAACGAGTATTGTGCTGTCGGTTACACCAGACTGCAACGTTCTTACGTGTTAACCACCAAAATAAAAGTGGCCAGTGTTTGGTCTCACGTCCACAGCTTTGCACTACCCATAATTAGATAAAACTAAACTCCGTGTTAAAGCGGCATTAAAAGACGCCACCGAATCTCGCACCAATTTTCGAAGCGCTTCCTGTGTGTGTGCGTGAGCGTGTGTTTGTGTGTGTGTGTGTGATATTCAAATCGCCCGAAAAAATATAATAAAACATAACATGTTGAGCGCCCGTTAAACTCAAAAGGCGCAACTGACTTTCCGCACTACTAAAAATTTCTGCATCGCTGAGTGAACGAGCCGAGTATAAAACCGCTTGGAGCAGATGGAGGAGACGTTTAATGCAGCTGTAGCAGCTCAACGGAGATGTACAACAAGGAATACGGTTGCCTGCTCTGCCAGCTGCTCATCGGTAAGTTGTGAAGCGACCAATCTAGGCGAAATCTATGATTAATGTGCCACAACAACAATTTGCATTTAAAGTGCTGCTTTGCGCCCAATTCGCCTTGGGACGGCTGCACAAGCGGAATAATGGCTACTACTACAGAGGACAGTCGCAGCACCAGCACGGCTACTTTGAGCCCTCGCTGCCAGGACACGAAGAGCAGGAGCAGCATCAACAGCAGCAGCAGCAGTATCAACAGCAACATCAGCAGCAGCAGCATCAGCATCAGCAGCAGCATCACAGCAGCAGCAGCAGCAGTAGCTCCAAAGGTGAGCACGGCAAGAGCGGCTATAGCATCGGCAGCGGTCTGCGCTCCATTGCCCAAGGATCGGCGGATCAGGCCTACACGGCGGTGGCCAATCAGCACGCGGCCGCCAAGCAGGCGGCTTTTATAGCCAAAAATACGCTGGCGCAGGCCGCTTCCCAGGCGGCGGCCACGGCGCAGGCGGCGCTGGCCGGCAAGCAGGTGATACTGCAGGAGCTGGAGCAGCAGGCGGCCGAGGCGCAACGTGCGCTCTCCCGCGAACTGGAGCAGCTGAAGGCGGCCAAGGTGTCCGCCAAGCTGGCGCAGCAAACGGCGCAGGCGGCGCACAATCACATATCCGTTCTAACGGCGGCCGTCAACAATGCCAAATCGGTGGCCGAGCAGGCGGAGCAGACCGCTAACGAGGTGAACAATCAGCTGGGCTCGCAGGCGACCATGGTGGGTCAGGCCAAGAATCGTCTGGAGCAGGTCGAGGAGCAGCTGCAACAGGCGCGCGTCGATTTTGCCGCCACCAAGGAGTCCGCCCTCAAGGCTGCGTCCTCGGCAGCGGCCGCCCAGGTGAACGCATCCAAGGCGGGAGCACACGCCACCATCGGACTGCACGAGAGCGCCAATCAGCAGGAGCACAACAACCACGAGGAGGAGCTGGAATCGTACGACGAGCAGCTGGACACGAGCGGAGTGGGTCACACGGCTGGCGACGCACTCGAGGAGCACCCCCACAATGGCTAGTCTCTGATTTACAGTTGCACACACAACATACATATGTATAACAATTGTAGATACCATAATTATGTAATTTTAAGAGAGAAGCACAAATGCATCTGCTATTCAGAATGCATATGCACATAAACTTGTTGAGTTCATATTTAAACTATTAATTGTAATATTTTTAACAAAAACTTACCATTAAAAGCGTTAATAAACACGTAAATTCTTTATTGTTAACACAAAACACACGCGACACGTGCAATTTATCGAACAAGTAAACTTTAAGCGCTGTTATCGATAACATTTAGTTACGCCAACTGCATTGTTACTTAATTCTAATTAGCATCCTCGCCATTAATTCCACTGTTCACCGCGTACGCTGTTATTTTTATGCGTTGCACTTACACTTTACACTTAATGCATTTTACTGCGTTCACTCTCTTTAAAATTTGACTCTTATCAGCGTATACCATTCACGTTTGCTTTACCTTAAACTATCACAATTTACTTTGTCACTCATCGCAATAAGCTCACTCTCTCAAAATTCTGCCGGTATGCTAACCAGATTAACTGTATTACACTGCAGCCCAATGCATTGTTGTTGTTTTTGTGACATTAACACACTTCAAAAACACGCTGCGTTGCCAACCACTGTAAGCGCTCTCCCGCCATGACTTTGCAAAATGTGGCACCGCTGCCCAGTGCACAGCTGTTTGCGTAACAAGTGAATGACAAAACAGAGCAGTTGAACAAAATATTCCAACCACAGTCATTTATCAATTAAAACACTTGCAGCATAAGTAAATATGAGCAAAAAGGTAATTAAATACATTGGACGCACCACAGACTTTCGCGGCAACACGCTGTGGGAGATCGTGGGCAGCCTGCCCGACTGGGGCATCGGTCGCATGGTCATACGTAACATGTTTCAACGGTATCCGGAACCCTGCTACATGCGCATACTGAAAGTGCAGGCGGTGGAGGAGCAGGTGAGGAAATAACGACAACTATTCGATTTTTATACTAAATATATATCATTGATGCCCGGCAGCCAAATACAGATCGCAAGGTGCGCGTAACTGTGGAGAAAACGTGGCGCGGTGTCACCCAGCCAAAGCCGGTGGAGATCTACAGCACCAGCTACAAGGCTGACTATGAGCTGGTGCCCGTCGACCAGGAGCACAAGTTCCTCAGCAACAAACAGCAAGTGCAGCCGGTTGTGCTGCCCACAAAAATTGAGCTGCCGCCGCTGCTGCGCGAATACATCCAGGATGAGACCGGCGAGGCGAATCCTCTGATCGATGTGCACTTCAAGAAGACGCACAACAAGCTGGCGCATCTGGCCCGAGCGGGCGAGCAGCCCAACCGACAGGTGTCCATGCACGTGGGCCAGCCGGCGCCGGTCAGCGCCAAGCTCTACGAGGGGCTGCTGTGAAATTGACTTCGATTCGGCATATTAAATCTTTAATGTACACAATTTAACTTTAATTTGTTTAACTATATTTACAGGCAGTTAGAACTGTTTACGGAATGAAATACTCTGTGTGTGTGTGTGTGTGGGTGGGTTACTTGCTTGGCTCGACGGAGCGCAGCTTGCGTGTCAGATTGTCCACTTCCAGGCCCAGCACATCCAGATTCTCCTTGAGCGTTATATTCTTGAGCAGCGTATCCTCCAGGACCGTCTGCAGCTTCTTGTTGATCTCCAGCGAGAGCTCCAGCGACATGCTCTTGTTCTCGGCACCCTTAACGCCGCCGTAGATCGCAGCCATGACGCCATTGCCGTATTTGACCAGTTCGCTTTTGTTCTGATCGCTCTTGGTGGTGGTCAGGGCGCCCGCTGTCTGATCCCGCAGCATGTAGTGCTGCACCACTTTCGATTTCTTTTGCACCTCCGCCACCAGCATGGCCGTGTGATTCTCCAGGAACTCGATGCGTTCCGTTTGCCGGGCCGATGCCTGCTGCAGCCGCAAAATGCGCTCCACCAAAACTTTCTTGGACGGCACTGCCGGCATGTCCGGCGGCGGCGGCGGAGCCACCGCTGTCACGCTGCTGGCCACCGTTTCAGATTCGGAAGATTCGCTGGCGCGTCGACTGCCATTGTGGACGCTGCCCTGGCTGCTGGTGCGGCTGTGCGTGCGCAGCGGCTGTTGAAACTGGAACTGCTGTTGCTGCTGCTGCAGCTGCAGCTGCTCCTGGCTGTAGCCATTCAGCGCCAGCTGACAGTTGCTGCAGTAGCCAATGGGCTTGGCCTCCACCATGCCGCGTTTGAACTTGTGCAGCTCCCGCTGCAGCTCCTTGACCAGCGTCGCGTTCTTGTGCTGCGTCGCCTCAAAGTCGCCCCGCACATTCTCCAGCTTGCCCTTGGTCAGCTCATAGAGTTTGGTCTTCTCCGAGAGATGCTTGGCCAGCAGCTGGCGCTCCTCGTTCTTTTCCGCCGCCTCGGCGCTCAGCTGATGCGCCAGCTCGCCGTATTTCACATCATAGGTGAGCTTCTCCTGCTTCAGCAGTTTATTTTCCGCCTCGAGACCCTGCGCCTGTTTTCGTTTTTATATAGAAATAGAAATAATACACAGATTTAAAATAACTCGGATAACAAGGCCTCGGTGGCGCAGTAGGCAGCGCGTAAGTCTCATAATCTTAAGGTCGTGAGTTCGAGCCTCACCCGGGGCATGTAATTTTTTTTACTTTATAAATATATATATATTTAATTAAGTGAAAAATAGTAGTGTCCATTCGTATGAACGCAATTATATTCCTTGCTACTAAAGCTAGAGACTTGAAACTTGGAACATATATATCAGATAATGTGTTAAGATTTTTTGGATAGCCCCATTAGGGGCGTGGCAAAACGGCAAAAATCCATTTCTGCTGTCGATAATTTTTCAAAATAAAAACTGTTATACTGTGAACGAGTATTGCGCAGTTGGCTACACCTAACTGTAAAGTTGTATTGAAAATGTAAAATTATATTGAAATAGTTTTGTTTAAATATATATAACAGGCAGAAAGAGACATATCCAATCCCATAAAGGATATAAATTCTTGGTCAGCAGAACCATCTCGGAAACTATCGAAGCTGGAGACTATATTTTTGAATAAAGTCTCTCAAATGATCGATAACTGTTACTGTTTTCCTAAAATCGATAAAACTTTATAATAACCTCTAAGTTTTTAACCTTATTTCGCAGATTACGAGAACTAGAGATATTAAATTTTGGTTCACATGAAGATTTATATACACTATGTTTTGGCTTTTTCTGATAAACTTACCTTGGCTTCCGCCAGGCAGATGTCATTTTGCAGGCGCACAATTAGCTCGCTCATCTCCTTGTTAATGGTGAGCAGTTCCTGCTTCTTCAGCTGCAGATGCGCCAAATCCGCCTCATTCTCCTGGGCCGTGGCCTCCAGTTCCTGTACTTTCGACAGCTCCTCAGCCAGCTTCTGCTCGTTGCTGCGAGTAGTAAGAGAAGGGATCTGAATGAATCTCTGTTTTGTTTTGCCTAATTGATTTTGCGTACATTGTATTTTGGGTGCGGAGCAGCTGCAGCTCGGCCAGCTGGCTGTGCAGCTTGGCGGCGTTGAGCAGCTCATCGCTGTAGGCCGCCTCCACGGAACTGTGCTGCGCCTGCAGTTCCCTAAACTGCTCCGACAGCTGATCATGCTGCAAGGCAAAAGATATTTGTAAAGTTAAATCATATTTATATAAAGTAAAAACTCAAGTTTACCGCTGCGGTTAGTTGCTGCAGCTGCTGCTGCTGCTCCTTGTTAGCCTCGGTTTGCTTCTGGTGCTCTTTGGTGAGTTTCTCCAGTGCCTCAGTCTTGCGCATAATCTCGTGTTTCAGGAGTATTGTGTTGGCCTCAAATTCCATCTTCAGTTTCTCTGTTTAAAATACACAAACAAACTATAAACTTGTCTGAGCTTAACTGAAACACAACTTTTACCATTAGCTTTCTCTTCCAGTTTATTGGGTGCGTTGCGTTCCTCCTCCAGCTTGCGCTCCAGATTCTACAATTGAAAAATGAGCAAGGATTAATTATTAGTTAAAGTGTTTATAGTTTAAAGCCACCAACCGCTTTGGCCTCCACTTCTATGTTGAGTTTGTTGGCATGGTATTTCAGCTTGGATTCCAAGTGGCCCAATTCGGTCTTGAGCTTCTCGCACTCGCGCTGATACTTGCGCACCTCGTTGCACTGCAAAGGAGCACGGGGATTAGCACAGTCACTTTAGTAAATATTATAACTTTACCTTATCGTCTATGATGTAGGTCATGCGTGACTTCTCCTCGTTCAGCGCCTGAAATCGTATGGAGACGTTTTTCACCTCTTTCTTGGCGTCGGCCAGCTGCTTCTCGACCGCCTCCTTTTCCTTTTTGGCATCGATGAGCAGCTTCTCTTTCATGGCAAACTTGAGCACCGTTGTCTCCTTCTCCTTGTTGGCCACATCCATTTCGTGGCGAAACGCCAGCTTCTCCTTCTCCAGTATGGCATTCTCCCGCTGCAGCAGCGTCATCATGTTATCCTTTTGCCCATTGGCCGTGCGCAGCTGCTCCAGCTGGCGTTCGTAGCTGCGACGCTGCTCCTCCAGCTGGGCCAGGCAATGCACGTGCGCCAATATGTCCGTTTGTGGCACATCCTTCAAGGACTCCGGTTCGTCCGGCGCTTTGAGCTCCTCCTCCTCGGGCTTTGTTTGGGCCATTTGGTCCAGCACATCGACTTTGGCTATCTCATCGATAACTTGTTTATTTTCAGCCTCTTGTGTCGTTTCATTCGCTGTTGGCTTTGTTGTGTTTTCTTCTCTTTCACTCTGTACTTTGTTCTGGTGCTCCTCCAGCTGCTGCTCTTGTTCTGCATCCACGTTGGCGTCATTTGTGTTTTCCGTTTCAGCTGCTGAATCGTTAGCCAACTCATTGCTGGCCACTGGCGGCGTCAGCGCCGTGTCCATGTTTTTGTTTTAAGTACTTTTTCAAAACAAATACAAAGTATTGCAAAAATTAGCTGATTTGATTTCACTACATTCTTCTCCCCTATTAAAATGAGTCATTCACACGGCAACGCCGACATGCACTGGCGCCACTGCTATTCGCGTTGCCATGCCACACATGTTAGTTATCGATAGGCAATGTTATGCTATCGGCAACAGAAGTAAACATAAAGTAAACAATTATGGTCTGCGCGCTGGGCATTGAGGGCAGCGCCAATAAAATTGGCGTTGGCATCATACGCGATGGCAAAGTGCTGGCCAATGTACGACGCACCTATATAACGCCACCTGGTGAAGGTATGGTTAATGCTCCAATTTTCTGCTCAACTTCCTTTGATTTGCCTTACCCTGCCCGCAACAGGTTTTCTGCCCAAGGAG
The DNA here is from genome assembly GCA_004149465.1 of Drosophila nigromelanica. NCBI lineage: Eukaryota > Metazoa > Arthropoda > Insecta > Diptera > Drosophilidae > Drosophila > Drosophila nigromelanica. Next base: position 20,854 of record SCDS01000591.1, read on the forward strand.
ACGGCCAAACATCATCGGGAGGCCATTTTGGGACTGGTGCAGGCCAGCCTGAAGGAGGCACAACTGCAACCCAGCGACTTGGATGTCATCTGCTACACAAAGGGCCCCGGCATGGCGCCGCCGCTGCTCGTTGGCGCCATCGTGGCGCGCACGTTGTCCCTGCTCTGGCAGAAGCCGCTGCTCGGCGTTAACCATTGCATTGGCCACATCGAAATGGGTCGGCTGATAACGGGCGCCCAGAATCCGATTGTGCTGTACGTGAGCGGCGGCAATACTCAGGTGATTGCCTACTCCAACAAACGCTATCGCATATTCGGCGAGACCATCGACATTGCCGTCGGCAATTGCCTGGATAGATTTGCGCGCATTATCAAGTTATCCAACGATCCCAGTCCGGGCTACAACATTGAGCAGCTGGCCAAGCAGGGCAAACAGTACATCAAGCTGCCGTATGTGGTCAAGGGCATGGATGTGAGCTTCTCGGGCATTTTATCGCACATTGAGGAGCTGGCGGATCCCGGCAAAAGGCGCAACAAGCGCAAGAAGCAACAGGATGAACCGGAGCCCGAGTACAGCCAGGCGGATCTGTGCTACTCGCTGCAGGAAACCATCTTTGCCATGCTGGTGGAGATAACAGAGCGCGCCATGGCCCACTGTGAATCCAATGAGGTCAGTGGGAATCCAGTTTTTGTCTCTTTACATTGACTTAAAACAAATTTACTTGTCCAGGTGCTGATTGTGGGCGGCGTGGGCTGCAACGAGCGGCTGCAGGAGATGATGGGCATCATGTGCGAGGAGCGCAACGGGAAACTCTTTGCCATCGACGAACGCTACTGCATCGACAATGGCCTGATGATCGCGCACGCGGGCGCCGAGATGTTCGGCGCTGGGACGCAAATGCCACTGGAAGAAGCGTTCGTGACGCAGCGTTATCGCACGGACGAGGTGCTGGTCAATTGGCGGCAGGATTAGACTATCGATTTAACACCAAGTGCAGTTTGTTTGCTTTGTTTATTAAAAACTACCCGCGACAATTAATTTGTACAAATTTGTAATTGGAGTATTGTCTGTTTTTTTTGTTTTAGCTATTTGTTGTTGGATATGTTTGCCGATTAGAGCGCCGGCTCCTTGCCCGTCCAGTTCGGCTTCATGTCGATGGGCACGATGCGTTTGCCCTCGATCACGTAGACGGCGCCGTTCTTCTCCTTCTCCAGCACGCTGAGCATGCAGCGGGCGACATCCGTGGCGCTCTGTTTGCTCAAACGGTCCAGAATCTGATATGTCTCATCGCTGGTCTCCGGGAATATGATCTTCTCCGTGAAATTGGTGAACATGTCCGTCATGGTGGCGCCGGGACAAACGGTGACAAACTTAATGCCCGAACGTTGATAAAACCGTTCGTTCTGTGGCAATTTGAAATTAATTGGAGTTGGTTTTGGATTGATTTCATTGAGCTACTCACGCCCAGGCAACGGGTAAAGTTGATGATGCCCGCCTTGGTGGCGCCATAGACCGGTATGATGAACATCGGATCCAGGCCGACAACGGAGCTCATGTTGAGCACAATGCCGCCATTGCCGCCGTTCTCCTTGCTCATGTACTGCAAGGCGCTCAAGCTGGAATTGATGACGCCGCCCTGAGCACAAAACACCAAAGAGATCTGTTTCAAATCCATTGCGGAATAGTCGCTACTGATTACGTTACCAGGTTGACCAGCAGCGTGCGCTGCACATCCTTGTCATTGAATATGCCAGCCACATTCACCACTATGTCAATGCTGCCAAAGGTCTTCTTGATCTCCTCGTAGGTGGCCTCGATTCCTTTCCTGTTGGCCACATCCATTTTGATGACCATAATGCTTTGCGTTGGATGCGCTGCGCGCAGCTTGACAAACTCCTCCAGATGGTCCTGTATATCAATGATGGCCAACTTCTGCGGAGCATATCCCATATATATATATATAGCTACTATCCGGTGTGTCCTCTCAACTCACCCCGACGCCCGCAATCAGCAGCTGGCGGGCCACCTGGAGACCGATGCCGCCGGCGCCGCCCGTCACCACCGCATTCTTGCCACGAAAGGTCATGATTTTTGCCACTCGAGGAGGATTCTCTGCTGCTCCAATGCCCGTTGCGGTGCTGTGCTTCAGTTTCTCACGTATCAGCTCCACGACGATCTCGAATCTCGATCTCTTCAGCTGGCTTCACTGCACTGCGGAATTGAGGCCTATGCGGGCGACTTTTATAGGCGGCTCGGCGATTGTTATATGATACGTGGTCTTATATCTGATCTGTGATTAGCACCGATCCAGCGGCAATCGATAGCTCTCTGCCTCCGTCTGGGGCTTATTATGCAAAAACCCACCTGCGGCTATCAAATTCGATTTGCACTGGATTAGTTGGGCGCTTGATTTGCTTCACAGTGCTCTGGTTTTGCGAGGTCGACTTCGTTGCCATCGCCTGCTCATCCCGCTACCATTCGAAGGGGTATTATTAAATATAATATACATGCATATATCATATATTTCACCTCTATTCTAACCTATCCAATAAACATTGCCAAGACTAAATCGGTTTTTAGCTTTGAAATTTTTTAAAATGGTTGGATTTTACTTTTAAAATGCATTTTCTTTTTTAATTTAATATTTTCGAATTTTTTCCTCGAAAATATGTTGCAAAAATTTTAATGCTAAAAATTTCTAAAAATTGAACTTGTAAATTTTCAAGCTCCCAGAACTTTGCCAAAACTGAACCGATTTTCATGCTTTAAACGGTTTGATCTATTTTTTTGTCCTCTAGATTGATTGTATTTAAGATTAATGTAATTTTAAAAATTCACTTTTTTCAAAAATTTTTCGAAAGAAACCTTTTTAATTTTTGGTAAAACTTGTTTTTTAATTTTGAATTGTTTATTTATATATTTAATCGATTGCTGCTGCTGACAGAGGTAGACAAAGTTTGCAAAAAAATTTCTAACAATTTTTATTGTAAATTTCTCTGCCAACATTTCAAACTTTGCTATAACTGAACCGATTTTCAAGTTATTGTTTATTTTTGTTCTTTATAGCTCTATTATAGCTTATATAAATAAAAACACTTTAAAAGTTATGATCAAAATTGGCAATAAAATCATATAATTTAAATAGATCGTATGTATTTGACTTTATTCGAATTTTAAACAAAGATACATTTTTGGGTCCACCCAAACATATGTACGTATTTGTGGCTGTATATCTTTGGTATATATGCTATAAGTATTATGAATCATCTTTGTAAAGTGTATTATTAAAAGTTTGTGCTATGCGCGCAAAAATGTTTTGTTTTTTTTATATATGTATATATATACTTATATATTCGAGATATAAACTTGATTTGGATCTGTAAACATTTTTGAACTTTTGGGCCGTTTCGTATTCGAAAAGTTTGGTATCAAAAAAGGAACCAAAAATATAAAATAAAATCTGAACACAAAACAAAAAATATTAAAATAATATAAATTTATTTTAAGCACTTAAATCACAAACTTAGTTTAGATACGAAAGGAAATTGAAGGGAATACAAAAGTAACTGGTGCTACCCATTAAGAGCAGGTAATAAATTAGTCAAAGATCAGAATCTAATGAGAGACAACACTTGGGATGCGTGTGTGCGGATATAGAAGTAGATGCCTAGGGATATTAGTGGGCAGCATCGTAGGTGTCCTTGTGCTGATAGCCACTCACATAGCCGGATCCATCGACCAGGTTGCGTCGCCCGGCGATGCCTTTACCCTTGCCGCTGGCGTCGAAGCGCTCCTTGTGGGAGCCCGTATACTTGCTGGTGTCCGTCAGCCTGTCCACAGCGGCAGCGGCCTTGCCAGCCTGACAAAGTACAAAAAAAAACCAAATATTATAACAGCTAAAAAAACAGTTGAAAAATATTGATTTTTGTTTTTTGATCTGTAGAGGGGGTTATTCGAAAACTGCCTGTCAAAATTTGGTGACAGGATTTTTTCGGCTTGATTTAATCAATTTTTTTGGAATGTTTTTTTAGTAATCTATTCGAATTAATTTTATGTATCTAACTTTACCACTTTAGATTTAAGCAATTTGTCACGCCCCTAGTGGGCGTAGCCTAAAAAAGCTTACACATTATCTAAAGCCGATATAGACGAACATATATTCCAAATTTCAAGACTCCAGCTTCAATAGTGGCGAACAAATTGGTTTAATACGAAAACGGATTCAGCAACGAACAATTTTTAGCCATTTAGAGAGTGGGTATTTTTTGGGGGGCAGCTAACTCACCGAAACCTGCACCACGCCGGGCGCACCACAGCCGGCCATTTTTTGCTTGATCTCCGCCAGCTCGACCTTTTTCGTCTTGGCCAAGTCCTCGAGGAACTTGTTGTAGTCCGGCAGTCCGATTTTCATCGCCTTGAATTTCTTAAAGTGTATGCCCGTGTCGGTGGTGGTGATCTGCTTGTCGATCACCTTCGCCTGCTTCATCCACTTGTCGCTCTGCGATAGCGTTATCAGCCTGCCATCCGATTTCGTATCCCCGAACTTCGAAAAGGCCTTAAACTGATCCGAGAAGCTGACCTTCGGTGCGGTCTCCTCCAGCGCCAGCTGTGCCAGCTCCGCGGCGGGCGCTTCTCCGGCTGGCGTTGTGCTGCCATTTGCTGCTGCCTCAGACATGTTGATTCTATAAAAATTAAGCGAATTTTTCGATTAAAAATAAATAAATAAATAGAGCTGCTGCCTGGCCGGATATGCCCGTTTGTACGCAGTTTTTACCTGTGCGCCGCTACGCTGCTTAATAACATTTCTTTAGACTGTGCCTGGGCTGACTATCGTTTATAGCTTTAATTGCACGAATCAAGATCTGGCATGCCTATATGTCTGATATAGAGATAGCTTATCGAATTACACTGAATGTTGTATATAATATATATACATTCTTTATTCCGATGATATCATTGCCTCAGCCGGACAATAGCGCTGCGGTTTGCCAATCGAAAGCTTTCCCAACAACTGCTGGGCGCTAATTAACTACGCCAGGTTATTCGGATCTAGCTCTCAAGTGACGTCATCTAGCTGCTCTCGCAGCTGACGCGTTTTTGGATGTCGATAAATTTGCTCATTAGCGTTCTCCATTTGGGTTCTAATAGCAAGATAAGCAAACAGTTGTATCCCCAAACTTTTGGAACTACAGAGGTTCTTTGCAAATTTTAAAGAAACTTATTTTTTTCTATCGATATTAGGGTCTCGTTGTTATTGGACTTGGGTCGAGAATTCAAATTTCTGAAAAGTATATTTTTATTACAGACTCAAAATATCTTAAAAAATATAAGAGTATCTTAAAAAAATAAACAAAAAACAAATGATTGAATAATATTTTTAAAAAAAATAACAAATAAAGGATTTTTAACTAAAAAACACATTATTTCAAAAATTAAACTTTTTTAATTTATGTGTTTTTACGTTTTTTATTTGTTTGGTTTTATTTATCCTATGAAAAATCCATTAAAAAATATTAGATCAAAAACCAAATTATTCAACTTATTAATAACGAATACTACTAACTACTTATTATTTTATTATTTTAAATAACATTACATTTAAAAACGAAAAACAATTGAAATGTTTTTTTTTTCAATAATATAATTTTTAAATTTTGAGGATTTAAACTTCTTGACATTTTAAATATTCAAAAGTTGTAATTGCTAAGCAACTGTAATAATTTTTAATCTGTCTTTCAATCTAATTTTATATATTAAATATAGTGTATACATTCTGCTAAAATATATGCATATACAAATTAATTTTAATTTTTTTTTTAAATATATATTTATATTGTATATTAGTAAAACAGTCAGCAATTTTAATCAGATTAGTTCAGTTTAGTTTATAGAACTACAAGCGCTGCGTTTTGCTCAGTGTATATAGCCCGCAGATAACGACACAGAACATACACTAGATTTTTGACTTTTTTTTGGTCTTTTCTTTATAATAGCGTTAAGCGTGAATATTTCAGCATTTAAGATTGCGCCTGGCATAAATTGTCGTCATGTTTACATGCAGTTCAGATTTGTAGCTGGGCCCGCACAAATCGACAATAAACAGTAAATAAAACGTGAGCTTTTATTGCAGCGATCATTAATTATGCGCCAGTTAAGGCAGAGATACGGATCGATGTACCATACAAAGCTAGGTAGCCAAACAGGCAGGCAGGCAGACAGAGAGACGGACAATTGTGTGGTAGCTGCGCATAATTTAAATTACGATAACGTCCCGGAAGGCAACCAGTTATGGGCTAAATGTCTCGGCCATAACAAGATCCCAGGTAATTGAATGCGACGAGCTGGCGATAAGATTGCCTGGGTCAAGGTTGCACTCGGTTCGGTTCGATTCGGTTCGGATCCAGAGTCAAAGTCTCAACCTATGCGGCGACCCGTGGAGCGTAGCAAATGCGACTCTCGATCGACACCAAAATGAACGCAAGTGCACGTCTAACGAGGGAGGGTGCGGGGTGGGGGTTGGGTGGTGGGAGGCGGTCGAGAGAGGGGGCTAGTTAACTTAATCGAATTGATTATGTCATCGCCATTACGGACCGCAATTACGTCGACTGGGTTCGGTTTTTTTTTTTTTGGGTGAGGCAAACAAACAAATATATAGAGATGCATTTGTTAAATCGTACAAAATGAGAGCTTTTTACTTTTCAGTTAAATTGTATTCGAAGAAATTGTAAACTAACAGGCAATAAATAAAATCAATGAATATTTAATTAATATTAATATAAAAGAATTTTTTTTTGATAAGCAAACATTTTTACTGGGTATTGTATTTTATTTATTCAACAAAAATATACAATTTTTATAAAAAGCTATTTGTATTTTTTTTATATTTATCATTCAAATTTATTTGTCTTTTACTATCGCTAAAAAATACATATATTTTTAACAAAAACAAAACCCCTAACTGGCTAATATCTTAAATATCAAAAATGGCAAAATTACTTAAACAAAAACTGCTAATTTTAATTTTCATCATTTCTATGCTATAATCATATATAGAAGTGATCACTAAAATTTAATAAGTAAAAGCTTGAAAAAAGTTAAGTTTATGTCTTGAGTTTTAAATAAGAAAGTAAACAAGCTATATTGTTATCAATTTTTCGACAACTCTTTTAAGTGTACATCAGGATGAATGGATGTTCGCTGAAGGGAGCTTTCACTGTACACAGTTCGGTTTTCGAGATTAGTAACATATATATTTTTTGACACTCCACAAATGTCAAGTGTAAATAACTTATTACAGAAAAGCGTGTAAGACAGCCCATCTATATATGTATATATATTGCCTTTGTAGCCCTTTATGTGCTGGTAATTGGAAACCATAAATATACTTAAGAAACGAAACACGAAAACATGACAAAAGGCAACAGTTCAGACAGTCTGGAATAGTTGGGCAAGAAACGTGGCTAGCACAGAATCAGAAAAGAGCAGAACAGAAAAAAAATTATACTTCATAATCCGCTTTGACTGCCAAAACCATTAAAATACACATGCACAGAATACACTCTCTAAATAAATATATATATATATAGATAGATAGATATATGTATAGATGCGTATGACTATATAAATTGTTTTGTTCATCTCTCAACATCCGCGTCTCGAGCTTTGATGGAGCGCGTGGCCAACTGCGCCATGGCAATATTTTAATTAGTTTTTACCAAAGTTGGCGCTCATATTTTTAAATTGAGCATGATATGCCTAAAAGGGAGCCAGTTGTAATAACAATTTTGCACGACTGGCATTTACCCTATATTGAGTTTAACTGTATATAAATTTAATTCTCAAATAATTTTTGAATTTCTTGTCCGATCGTTGCTTTTGACTCTTATTATCTCCGCAATATGATCAATAAACCTGAAAATCGATATATATCGATTTTGAAAATTAATTAAAATTGAGCATGATATGCCTAAAAGGGAGGCAGTTGTAATAACAAATTTATACGACTAGACTTTACCCTATATTCAGTTCAACTATATATTTATTTAATTCTCAAATACATTTTAATCGATATTTATCGATTTTTAAAACTATAAGCTATCGAAAAGAAGAGTACATTTAATTTGCTTACAAACACGTTTATAGAGATGAACAGATGAATACACGAATTGAACTACAGATATATAAGGATCGAGAATATATATAATTAATATGTATGCATGAAATTTTTAACAATTAAAGAGGGAAAGTGAGAAATGCATGTTGAGAAAATTTAGGTCACTGCATACAATATACATATATAAACATTTTTATAACGCTAAGTAGATGAAATATTAGGCGCTCCAATGCATAAATTAGCAGCGTGTAAAAAGCGCAACTGGCACCATTTAAACAGGAAGCAGGGTTAGGGGTTGCAGGGGGGGGGGGGGGGGGGGGGGGGGGGGGGGAGGGCGGGGGGAGGGGTCAGTTATGCCTCATCATAGGCAGAGCAAAGCACCCAAGGGCTACACACACAAATGTATATATATATATATATATATACATATATAAAGTATACACACTGTGATAAACCAGCAGCAGCAGCAGCAGCTTTTAGATGACATCAGACTTATTGCGGTTGAGCAGGAACAGGAGCAGAGGAACGCGCAAGCGCCGCATACATACAAACAGGAAATGAAAAGTGCGGGGCAAATGCGCCTAAAACGATGCTACGCATTAAAACCTGACAACAGACATTGTTGTTGCAAAAAAACAAAAAAAAAATAACTGGAGCTGCAGCGATTTTCTATTTGGGAGCAGACAATTGGGTCATGCAGCACTTGAAATATATCCACAAAGGCAGCGAAACTTTTGTTGTCATTGGCAGAGAATTTTTTTCTTATTTTGTAAACATTTAATGCGATGCTGTTGTGTATGCACTCCAAAAAATATTCTGTACCAAAATCTTATATGAATCAAAAATAATTGTGCTTAAAAAACAAGAACACAATTTTCTGAAATACACTTAAATACAAATTATAGACTTTAACTAATGGCAAAAATAAACTTTTTTATATCCCATTACTATTATTAAACATTTTCAGTGTATGCAAATTTTCGAATACTCTCGCTCAAAATAATTTTACGGATATTTATTTGCTTTTTTAAAAAAGTTCACCTGCTTGAAATAAGCGTAAAATTTTGTTTCCTATAATATTCAAAAATTTTTTTTGGTTTGAAGCAGTAAATTTTTCTTATATTAAAAAAGTGCTTGCATTAAGAAATTTTGTTATCAACTTAAGAAACTTTAAACTCGACATTTTTTGTGCTTTAATTGAGTGCAGCAAATTCTTGCTATAGTTTTCTCTAAGTGTATTCGTGTGTGTATAAGCACGTAGCACTTTCACAATAATTTAAACCAGGCAGCACAATGTACACACTTTAAAACTTACTTTGATTTGGGCTTTAACAAATTTGACAAAATTTAATTTTGTAATTGAAAATTTCTTCTTAATTTTTTTCTTGTTAAGTTCTTTGCGGTTTTTTGAGAAATTGCCGTGCTGCGCGCGTTTGCTGTCGCTGTCGCCACTCAACTGTTTGCTCGGATGTGCGCAGCCAGCGTTCGAAGGGGGCCAGAGCACAAGCGGCGTATGAGTGATATTTTCGTGAAATGAGCTTTTATTGTTGAGCGCTAAAGAAATGGGTATTTAAAGCCAAGAACTCTTAACCAAAACAAAACTAAAGTCAAACTGTTGAATTTGCCGTTAAGAAACGAACCCATAAATCACTTTACTTCATTAACTCCCCTCGCACCTCTCTCCCACAGAACTTAACTATGTTTTTAGACCTGCGTATATATATATACAATGTGTATTTTAATGCGATGACTTCATTTGACTAAAACACAAAATATTTTAAATGCCCAAAAAAAAAACACACAAGCTGAAAGCAAAACTAACAACAAAAGCCCATTTATCAAAAAGTGACGCCAGTTGCCTTATCAACTGAGTTTCACTCGAAAACCCGCGTTTGTTTTGAGTGTAAAACGTGAAAAAAGCTCTCAGTTCGACTGAGCTTTCAATGGAGATTAGGGCGTGCTGTGGACTCAATTTTATGGAGGGAACAAAACAAAAAAAAAACCAACAGCAAAACAGAAAACGATGCGTGAAATTTGACAACAAACAAAAAGCACAACAAGTGAGAGGCGCATTTACATCAAATCAAAGGGGCGGAGGGGGTGGGGGGAGGAAATAGTTCCGTATTTTTTTTCTTTTGGAAAAATGGGTTTTTTGAACCTGGAAATTAACTTACTTCAAATGTAAACGACAGGAAAAGTTAATCAAACACCTTAAGCGTGTTTACTAAAACTGCTGTCTAAGCAAAAAAAAAACAAAATACATTAGTTACATTAGTTAATATAATACCCTATATACCCTACCCCAGCTGGACATGATTTATGCGGCCTGTCACTCGCATATTTGGCTGAAATTGTGGCCAGCGATGGCGTCATACAAGGCTAAAACGTAAGAATATCAGGCAAGAGAACATGAAAAAACTAGATAGAAATGTTATCTTCGAACTGCCGAAACTTAAATACCCTAGCTGACATATAAAGATGTGTATGTTAGATTACGAAAACTTGTTAAATTAGTATAGAATATATGAATGGTGTAAAATAATAATAAATAATAATAATAATAATAATAATAATAATAATAAGTAATAATAAGCATATAGACAGATAAAAGGATATCCTGCACCCTGTTTGCTGCCTCAACAACAAAAAACATAACAAAAATATGTTTCTATGCCTAAGCAACGATATTTTTAAATAATAAATTATTTTTTTGTCAGTTGTTTCTATAGCAACTATGTGTTATATGTTAGCAACAGAGTTAAAATTGTAGTTGCTCAGTTTGTCTTATATATCTAAAAAAAAAAATATTCATATAAAAAATAAAATGAAAAATGTCTTTTTAAATGCGTTACATAATTTGTGAATAAACTCAAGTACCCGCAGCCAGGTTATTAAACAATTTACAGTTTGTCAAAAATTAAGTACTTTTTAATGATACCAATTATACGACTCTTGACTCATATTGTTACCTAAATCTTAACATAAAGCAGCAGTAATAAATATATTTTATTTATTAACAAATGCCAAAGCTTTATGGTGATATGGTGAAGTAAGAAATAATAAAGCTAACAAGTGATATAATAAATACATAAATATATTATTATATTATTATTATTTTAATATATATACCATAAAATTCATATATATATATATATATAGATTTTTTTGTATATATATTAGACTAAATAAAAGCTTTTTCATTGATGATGCATCTAAAAACCACTTACAAGTGATTATAGCTCTAAAGAAAATATTATTATAAACTTTTATCTAAGTGTACATAATTATAAACTTTTTTAATAATTTTCCATTTAATTTTTCATAGAAAAGTTTAAGTTTTAAAAAGATACAAATAAATATTGACTAAAAACCTTTATAATTTTTCACAGTTTGTGGAATATTTTCAACGTACCTCATGACAAAATAAAAGTGCCCTTTTTGCAGGGTATGCCAGCACAAAGCAGTGCAAATACAAACCGGATTCAATCAAAGAAACGGGCTTCGCGAAGGTGTGTCCCGGCTAAAAAAAAAACTAATTAGCCCTTGGACTGTCAGTCCTAATGATGCAGAAATCGGCATCACGACAAAGTCAAATGGAGTCCAGTTCCAGTTTGGCATTTGCTAAGTCAACAACTGCAGGAATTTAAAGTGCGTGCTTGGCCAACAGAGAACTGGGCCTGAGTTGGCTAACAAGATCATTAAGATGGCCCATTCTGGCAAATTATGACGCTGCTCTGGATTGGGGCCTTTGATTAAGGGCAAGTGTGGAGCGGGGCTCAAAGAGCTAGAAAGAAGGCGAGGGACATTAAAATGCACTTATCAATGCAAGGCGGAGAGCTGTAAATAGCCAGCGTCAAGGCCAGGCCAAGAGGCCATAGCTATATTTGGCCAACGCTATCAATCCTAATCAGACAGCGATCCGATCCGTTGCGATGCGTGGCCAGAGATGTGGCTAAAAATAAACCAAATGCGCTGCTTGCCGGAATCCAATTTGGGATCGCATTTAGGCCTTGGCCGGGCCAAGCTCTGGACAAATGTGGCCCTTGGCCTTCACTCACCTTGAAATGCCGTTGGGGTCCAGTTGCACAAAGGCAACGCGAGGCGCATCTTAAATCAGTTACAGCGCAGTTGCAACAGTTGCAACTGTTGCAGTTGCAGTTAAAGACGGCCACGAAATGCCACTTGAATGAGCAACAGCAGCAGCAGCAAAAACAGCAGAAGAGTTTGCTAGACTGGCAGTTATCCTGTAAGAAAAATAAAAGCATTTGTTAAAAGAATTAAAAAAAAAATAACATTGATATAAAAGGTGTTTTAAAATCGAATCAAATATTATATATATATATAGACTATTATTTATTTTTGTATTTATTATTGGAAATTGGAAATTCATATATTTTTATATTTTATTTATTTATATATTTATATTTTTAAAAAAAAAATAACATTGATATATAAGGTGTTTTAAAATCGAATTAAATATTATGTATATATTATTATTATATACTATTATTTATTTATTATATATATATTATTATTTATTTTTGTATTTATTATTGGAAATTCATATATTTTTATATTTAATATATTTATATATGTGCTAGACTAGCAGTTATCCTGTAAGAAAAATAAAAACAATTGTTAAAAGAATTTAAAAAAATAACATTGATATGTAAGGTGTTTCAAAATCGAATTAAATATTATATATATTGATAGAATATTATTTTAGGGTATATATTAAATTTTGTATTTATTATTGGAAATTCATATATTTTTATATTTTATTTAGTTATATATTTTAATGGAAATATATAAATTAAAAAGCTGTACAAAAATGTGACTATTAATAATTTTTTACAATATGTGTTTAAAAATCGAATACTTTATATGAACTCAAGTATAGATTATTATCTTGCTAGTGTATATATGTATATAGTGTATGTGTGTATATATTTAAATTTAATAACTGATGTTGTAAATATTATTAATAAGAGGATTGATCAGAGATATTTATAAGAGGATAATGTTTTAAAATATAAAAAACATTTAATTTGCTTTAGCTTTTCTAGGTTCTAATTTGAACAGAAAAACTGCTTCTGATTGTGTTTAAAAATAATTTTTTTTATATATATACCATTTATAACGAGCAAGTTACTTACTTTTTTGTCAACTGTATTATGCCCTTTTGTTGCCCCTCTGACTACAGGGTATAACAATTGAATATCGCTTGCATTGCCTGTCTTATAGAGAGAGAGAGCGATCGCTCCTCCAGTTCGTGGTCGTGGCCTTGATCTCGCTTCCTCTGCTGACCGGGCGGACCCAAGTGATAAGAAACTGTTTGGCCCAGCTCTTGAGTGTTACTGCTTCAGATGTTATCCATGGAGTCATTAAGCTGTAGCCGCTGCCACAGGGCCAGGCCACAATTAAGCCAAATTGACGCGTCAGTTGAGCCCAGTTGCAAGTGGACAGCAGCTCGTTAAGGCTGTCCAAGGGGAGGGGAGGGGGAGGGCGGGCTGCCACATGCCACAAGAAACAGAACAAGAACAAGTAAGAGTGCCCGACTAGAAGATACCCTCAACCCGTTAAACACATTCCAAAAATATGAATATTAACGATCTGTGTCTAAACTTGATGACTCTAGCTCTTATAGCTTATCGATGTTTTTATCGATCTTAAGGAAAAGGGAAAAGATATAAACTTACGCAGATGCTGTAGGAGAATCTATCTTCGAAAAGTTTAGGGCTTCTAGTTCTGAAGGTAAGAAAATCGAGATATCGATATATCGATGTTAACAACAGCGATATTCCGATGAACATTTATCGATTTTTTTTTTAATAATAGCCTTTTAGAAAATTAAAAAAAAAGAACGCAAACTTTGTCAGGGATCTTAAAAAATATCGAAATATCGATTTCAAATTTGAAACCGATAATCGGTTTTTGATATATTGATGATTATCATTAGTTCAAACAGACTGACATACGGACGGACATGTCCAGCTTGACTCAGCTGCTCATCTCGTTCAAGAATATATATATTTTATGTTACATATATATACACAAAAAAACCATTATGCCCTTTTAAACCAATTTCAATGGGTATCGTAAGAACAGCAATCAGAACCTGTAACGGCCACAGTTGGCAGCAGGCTGGTGTATAAAAGGACGCGAATCTGGCTAACCAAAAGCAGTAACAACCAAGGAAGCGAGTGCCTCAGACGCAGCGTTTCCCCAACAGCAGATCCAGCTCCAAGTCCAAGTCCAGCACCAAGTCCAGCTCCAACTTCAGCTCCAAGTTGAGGCGCAACAATGCAATTGACGTTGCTCGCAGTGATCGCCTCCGGGCTGGCATTGGCCAATGGCCTGGCGCTCTATGCCAGCTATCCGTATGTGTATACGGCGGAGGGCTCGGCGCTGGTGACGCCCACACAGCAGCAGTATCTGACGCAGGATGCGCTGGGCCAGTACGCCTACGGCTATGCGGAGCCGCATTCCAGCAAGCAGGAGATACGCGGCCTGGACGGCATCACGCGCGGCAGTTACAGTTATCGGGATGCGGCCGGCAAGCTGCAAACGGTTGATTATAAGGCCGATGCCAAGGGCTTCCACGTGGCCGCCACCAATTTGCCGCAGCAATTTCGGGCGTCAGCTGAACAAGCCCGAGGCGCCACAAATGACATTTCTGTTGCCGCTGCCGCCGCCGCTGCCCAACAACATCCAGTTGACTCCGTCGAAGTTGCCGCCGCCCGTCAGAGCCATTTGGCGGCTCATGAGGCGGCTCGACTGCGTCTGGCGGAGATTGAACAACAACAACAACAGCAGCAGCAGCAGTCAACTCAGCCTCGGTCAGATGTGGAACTGCCTCGTCCTGTTGCCGACACCGCCGAAGTGGCTGCCGCCAAGTCCATTCACCTGAAGCGTGTCGCCTCCGAGAAGCTGCGCAACGAGCTCCTCGGCGCCCGATCCGCGCCAGCCGCTCGCAGCTCCCACGTCCTCCTGCCCGTGCAGTCCGTCTACGGCTACAACATTCCGCGCTATTACAGCTCCGGTTTCTACTATTGAAAACTGCACCTGTACGCTTTGCATCAGCTAATAAAGAGATTTGAGACTAAGTTTCTGTGTTTTCAATAATCCTTACTAGAAATGATCATTTTTCGATATATATATAAACCATGACAAATTGCCATCAAACTTGAAAATCAGTTCAGAAATATGAGAGCTGTAGATTCGAAAACTTGTTTGTTGTTTTTTATGCTAATTGGGAAACCACAATCGATAAACTCGCAATTCTAATTTTTGAAATACATTTTCGAAAATTGGTAAAAAAAATTTATTTAGAATGCATATTATTTAAATGCAGATTCGATCTGGAGGACAAACCAAGACTAAAATGACATCAAACTTAAAAATCAGTTCAGAAATATGGAAGCTGTGAATTCGAAAACTTTACATGTAAAAATTTTTGTAAAGTTTTGCACGATTTTGAACAAAAATTTGGATTACCTTAAAATCGATTAGGAATATAAATTTGCAATTCTACATTTTTCAACAAAAAATTAGATTAGAAAAAATTAAAATTAAATTCAGCTTCAATCTGTACTCCAGACTTAAATGGCATCAATTATGAAAATCGGATCAGGTTAGATACAGTAATGAGAGTTTGAAATATGGGAGCTATAAATACGGTAGCTTTACAAGTAAAAATTTATATACATTTTGTCACGATTTTGGCAAAAAATTTGGGCTACCTCAAAATCGATTTTAATTTTGTTTCTTATGTTTTAATCAATTGATTAAGAATATAAATTTGCAGTTCAAAATTTTGAAAACCAAAAGTTTTAGAAAATGATTTTCAAAGTATACCAAAAAAATTTATTCAATCTAAAGGACAAAAAGAAAAGAGACTAAAATGCCATAAAACCAGAAAATCGGTTTGAGAAAGTTATAGCTATTTGAAATACGCGAGCAATGGAATCCGAGAGATTTACATGTTAACATTGTTTTTCAATTTTAGCATGATTTTCGACGAATAATTTGACCAGCTCAGAATCAGTTTTAACGTTTGTTTTTTTTAGTGAATTCCAAGTGTCAGCTGCGGTTAACTCGGATATATTACTGAGGCAATGCCTGCTAAACTACTTCCCCTTCTTTGCTAGAGCTTCCACAGCGATCAACGATCAGTCAATAGCCATAAGCGAAATCCGGAAAGGAGTCCCCTGAAACCCTTCGTCAACTTATCAACAACATTTCATAAATGCAACTCGAGTTTTGATTTCAATTAAATTTAATAGCGGCATAAACAACATATCAAAAGGTAAATGTGTGTGCGAGTGTGTTGGTGTGTGTGTGTTGGTGTTGTGCATGTCCATGCCCCGGATGGTTCCTTGACCTTAGGATGGGGCACATAAAACTGGCCTGATTAAGTTCTTGCCGCACTGACAGATGAAAACAAATTGCGGCTTTTGTGTACAAATTTATGCTCAACTTGTTGAAATCGACAAAATATTTATGTGCAAACAGAGCAAGAGGAAGAGCGGCGACAACAACAGCAGCAGCAGCAGCAACAGCAGCAACATGCAACAAACAGGGAATATGAAAGTAAACCGGACGACCTTCCCGAAGAACGCACGATATTGCAAATTTTGTATTTATTTTTTTGGGAATTTTTGTTGTTGTTTTTTTTTTGGTAATTTTTTTTTTTTTGGGCAACTGAGCCAAGGAGGCGCCTCGCGAGGCGCGTATAAAAAGCAGAACCGGCCAGCGAGTCCCGCACAGAGTTCTCTAGAGCGAGTACTAGTCCACGACACTAGCAGCGCCAACTGACCAGAAAACCAAAACTAAACTCCCGAAAATAATCAGAAACAAAGATGCAAGCACTGAATTTTTGCCTTTGCCTTTGCCTTTGTTTGTTGTTGGCCACCGTTCAGGCGGAATACGGCGCACCGCTGGCCGAGGGCGCCGTTAGCCAGTACCACAGCCAGGACGAGCACGGCCAGTACGCGTATGGGTATACGGCGCCGCTCTACTCCAAGCACGAGGCGCGCACAGCGGACGGAGTCACCCACGGCTCCTATTCGTATCTGGATGCGCGGGGCGAGCGCCAGACGGTGGCCTATCTGGCGGATGCGGCCGGGTTCCGGATCAGGGCCAGCAGCCTGCAGCAGCGTGCCAACGAGGAGACGCCCGAGGTGGCCGCTCTGCGCGCCCAGCACCTGGCCGCCCATGCGGCGGCCAAGCTGCGACTGGCCTCAAAGGACGCCGGCTTAGCGGCGGTGCAGGACACGCCGGAGGTGGCCGCCGCCAAGGTGGCCTTCTTCAAGCGCTTCGAGGCGGAGAAGCGACGCAACCAGCTGGCCACAAAGATAACAAAGTCGAGCAGCATCAACGTGCTGTCCCAGCCACTTTATGTCTACCAGCCCGCCAGTGGAGTCATCTACAAGTACAGCTCCCCCCTCCTGCAGACGGTCGCACCCAGTCGGGACTACCTGCCCGTGGCCTGAGCTGAATGCGAAGACTTCTTCATTGTTTCCCTTTTATTCGGTTTCTGTTGAGCAATAAATGATGACATTTCGTTAAATCTCTGGATTGAGATCTTTCGTTGTTACAGGATCGATACTAGGTATATTTGTAGACTAACCTTCAGAACACTTATGAAAAAAGAGAGAGAGAAACAATTGTGTGCCCAACTTAAATATACCCTATAGATAGCTGATAAAGAAAAGGTGTAAAATGTTGGTCATTTTTGTCAAATAGTAGGATAGCGAGAAAGAGAGAGAGAAAGGGAGAGAGAAAGAGAGAGAGAGAGAGAGAGAGAGAGAAAGAGAGAGAGAGAGAGAGAGAGAGAGAGAGAGAGAGAGAGAGAGAGAGAGAGAGAGAGAGAGAGAGAGAGGAAAAAGAGAGAGTAAGAGAGAGGGAGAGAAAGAGAGAGAGAACGAGAGAGAGAAAGAGAAAGAGAGAGATAAAGCGAGAGTGAGGAAGAGAGAATGAGAGAGTAAGAGAGAGGGAGAGAAAGAGAGAGAGAGGCAGAGAGAGAGACAGAGAGTAATATAGATAAAGAGAGCGAGTAAGAGAGATGGCGAGTGAGAGAGAATGGGAAAATAAAAGAGAGAGAGAGAATAAAAGGTAATGAGAGAGTCAGAGAGAGAGAGAGAATAAAAGGTAATGAGAGAGTCAGAGAGAGAGAGAGAGAGAGAGAGAGAGAGAGACAGAGTGCGAGTAATAGAGAGAGGGTGTAATAGAGAGTGGGAGTAAAATAGAGCAAGATACTGAAAAAGAGAAAGAGAATAAGAGTTAGGCAAAAGAGAGTGAGAGAGATTGAAAACGAAAGAGAGCCACTTACCTATAAAAAAAAAACACCACTTTTCAAATATAACTTTAAAAAAACACACACACAAAAAAATCACTGAAAACACCAAAAGCCTGCCGGCCTTACTTGAATTTATGAGAATCGCATAGAGGGGCCTAGACAAATAACATTAAGCAAACAGATTACAGACAACATTTTCTTGAGTAACTTCTGCGTGTTTTGTCAACAGCTGTTAAAATCCTACAGAACGTAAAATTTCTGTTTTAGCTTAAAGATGCCGAAAAGCTGATTTATTTCTAAGAATCGATCGATTTACATCCAAATATGGTAAAAAAAAAGCTTATCGAGTTAAAATCGAACAAAATTTATACTTTTTTTAATAATAAAAAAATTTCAAAAAACTTTTCAAAATGATTACAAATTGAATTGAATCCTAGAGACTATTATAAAGTAAATAAAGTCGAAATTTTATCTTTAGATAAAATATGAGAAAGTTTACTTTTCAGCACAAAATAAAAATAATTATAAGAAAATTTCAAAAAAAATTTCCAAAATGAGTAAAAATTGAATTGAATCCCAGAGACTATTATAAAGTAAATAAAGTCGAGCTTATCTTTAGATAAAATATGAAGGGACAACCAACAAATATCTGGGAGTAGAAAAAGTTAACTATTCAGCACAAAATACCCCAGCTCCATATACTTAAAGAAGATTCCCGGATTAGGCACTTTGGTGCACAGAATGCATTTATTCTTAGGACTAAGTTCAACTAGTTTCCAAGTCAGGGTCATCAGGTGCACATTTGCGCTAGTTGCGCTTGCTCAGGATCAGGCTGCGGCTGAGCGCGACGGGGCGCAGGCTTCTCAGTTCGGTGGGCGTGGTCACGCTGTATTTGGCATCGGGCGAGATGTACGAATAATAGGCGCTGACGGGCACGCGCAGCTCCTGCTGGCTGTTCCGGTTCAGGCGATCCTCGAGATCGCCCAGCTTGAGGTAGCTGCTGGAGCTGATGTCCGACAGGGAGTAAACGGTGCGCAGTCGCAGATCGTTGCTGGCATCGTTGCTGAGCTGCAGTCGTGACTGTTCCCGTTCCCGTTCCTGTTTCCGTTCCCGTTCCTGTTTTCGTTCCCGTTCCTGCTTTCGTTCCCTTTCCTGCTCCTGTTTCCGTTCCCTTTCCTGCTCCTGTTTCCGTTCCCTTTCCTGCTCCTCTAGTTCTTGATCATCGCTTTCCCTTGAGTTCTGCGCCTCAACCTCGCGATTCTCCAGCATGGAGCTCAGCTCGGCGCGCACATGTTCCAGAATGGCCACATCCTCGTCGCTCAGCGGCTGCTCCTCCGCCTCCTTCTGCTGCGTCCGTTCCCGTTCCCGTTCCACCCGCTTCGCCTCCTCCACCTGTGTGAGATGCGCCTGGCGCGCCTGCTGCACCTCCGCCGTATCCGTCACGGGCAGCGGCGGCTTCTTGTCATCGACGGGCGGCTGGGGCTGATTGCTGGCATCCGCCTTGAAGCCCTGCCGGCCGCCGGCCTCGTACTTGACCGTCTGCAGCTGCCCGTTGGCATCCACGTACGCGTAGAAGCCGCGCGAGGAGCCATCCCTCGTGGTGTACTCCGCTCGCGCCGCGTTCTCATCGCTGTAGCCGTAGGAGTAGAAGGCACGCGCCGTGTCCTGCTCCTGGTAGCCGCGTCGCACCACCAGCGGCGTCGTCAACGGGGGTCGAACGGCAACGGCGACGCTCCACAAGGCGCCCGTGGCCACGAACCAAATGAGACACTGCATCCTGGCCAAGTCAAGTGAAGTGAAGTGAAGTCAAGTGAAGTCAAGTTGGTTGCGTTTCGCTATTGAAGCTTGAACTGATGCAGCAGTCGGCACGCTCTCAGTTATTTATACCAGGTAACCAGGTAACCCAAGGCGGCAAAATCTGCGCACTGACCTCCAAAAGCCTTCAGAGATCGGCTTACACAAACCACGAGTGAAGACAGCTCCGGCTGCAAATGTGGTAATAGTGAACTTAATAGTGATATTGATTGCACATGGATGCGGATACACCCGGCCCGGCCGGCTGCCCACCACGATTGCACAATTAGCCCCACGCACTTGCAAACGCCCCGTGGGGCTTCCCACTTTGTAAACAGTTTACGAGTTCCGGTGGGAAATACGCGAAAGAGACAGAGATAAAGAGAGAGAGAGAGCGAGAGAGAGAGAGAGACTGTAAATACAAGGAAGCTGGATCGTATAAACAAAAACAGAAAACAGAAAAATAGTAAAAATAATAATATCAATAAAAATGGTAATAATTATTATAATTATAATAAAACTAATATTTATAATACTAATAATAATAATAATAATAATAATAATAATAATAATTATAATAATAACAATAATAATAATAATAATATGTGTATATATAGAAAAGAGAGACTGTAAATAAATTATTCTAAAGGGATGATTAATCGTATAATAAGAAAACAAAAAAAAAAGAATAATAAAAAAATAATAATAATGATAATTATAATTATAATATTAATAATACTATAATATATATAGATACAATCGAAATTGCCAGAATACAGAATTTTTACGAATAAAAGGTGGTTTAAAAGGGGTTTTTTTCAGGGAATATGCAGTTAGTTACATATTATTCAAGTTTTCAATTTATCGGGTTATAAATTCTCGAGATTCCCCCGTATACATTTATATAATAACTAGCATTGAATATATATAATAACTTGGAAAGATTTACCAAAAGCGTGAATAAAGTTTTTATGGAATTTCCGTAATGATCTTTGAAAATGATTTTGAATGGAAAACCAAAAAGGTTAAATGGAATAATAAGTTTTTGGTCAAAACATTTTTCAAAATTTTGTAATTCTTGCACTAAGACGAAACTACTATGAAAATTTCAGAAAATGTCCAGCTCTTACGGTTTATTGCCAATCATCATTGATCACAAACCAATTTATATATAGATAATAATAATGTGCAATACTCGTTTAAAATTTTAATATTTAATTATTATTGCTATTTTAAAAAAATATAGAAAGTCAAAAGTTTTCGGCTCGACTTTTAGAGAGAGATAATAATTTTCGCAGTTTAAATAACAAGTTTTATTGCCTTTTTTGGCGTAGGTAACGTTTATATACCCTGTTGAACTTTTAAGTGCAAGATCATAATACAAATAAATAAAAAAAAATAAGAAACAATAAAATGAATGAAAATACTAATTTGAATTATCTTATCAGAGGCCGCAGCACAGCCATAGAAAGTGTTTACGAATGTAATTACCCGAGAATGAGAAAGATTACAGTACTGTTTATTTGTACAGAAAGCGAGAGTCTTTCAGAAATTATAAACTTGTGATAAAAGTGATTAAGTATATATATTCAATATCATATTTTATAGTCTATATCATCTATCGTCTGGTTGTTTTATATGTTAACTAGACTCAACTTTGAAGCTGTCTACAAATTAAATATTGTATATATCTATTACGATAAACTAGTTGTGTCAGTTAAAAACTCTAGATAATTTCTAATCTCATTTTAACGTCTTAAAAGTTAAAGAAACCCGTATCTGAATAAGCAAGAATTCGCTTGCAAAGACTGATCAACTAGCAGTTACCCTCGAAACGAATTCAATAATATATTTTTGAATAAAATCTATTGAATACATGAAAATATTCAAAATGAAGCTGCAAAGCTGATATGCCCCGCACAGAAAAAAGTAGATCAATTAGGCTATAAACCCTAATCACAAATCTAAATATACAAATTTAAACAATCTCCCATCGGTTCAACGCACTAAAATACAGGGTATTAAAAGCTTCCACTGCGTTTGATAATTGCAAGTTCTCAAAAAAATTCAACTCGAACTGATAAAGAGCACAAGCGATCAACGATTCGGCTGAACTAACGATCACTGATCAGTAGAAAAACAAACGTCGTGCGGCGAACAAGCTTCAAAATCAAAAAAGAAAAATTTTTGCAATCGAAAATGAATTTGGCTGGTAAAAATGTGGTTTACCTCGGCGGCTTCGGTGGAATTGGCCAAAAAGTTTGCGCCGAGCTGCTTCAGCGCCAGCTGCAGGTGCGATTTAAGATACACTTACCAGTTTTTCATTTAGGCTGATCAGTTTTTTTGGTTTGGGTTTCTTTTTTTTAGGCGTTGGCCGTGTTCGATTTGACGCCGAACGAGCAGATTCTGGCGGATTGGCAAAGCCAATATCCAAACACTGAGATCTTCTACCAGAAGCTGGACATAACCCAAAGATCAGAGATTGAGGCCGCGTACAAAGCGGCGGCGGATCGGATGAAGCACTTCGATCTGGTCGTGAATGGCGCGGGCCTGATGAACGATCGGCTCGTGGAGCTGACCATACAAATCAATCTGGTGGGTAGCTCAATTATTATATATAATTTATATAATTTATATTATTTATATAATTAATAAAAATAATTATAATTAAAATAATTAATATAATTAATTAAAATAATTTATATATATTGTATGGATTTATATCGTTTAATCCCATTCAACCTTTAGCTGGGCGTCATCCATAGCTCGCTTTTGGCACTGGACTATATGGACAAGTCGAGGGCTGGCCGGGGCGGACTTGTGGTCAACATCTCATCCGTGGCCGGACTGCAGCCGACGCCGGCCATGGCCATCTACTCGGCGGCCAAGCACGGCGTTACGGCCCTCACGCGTGGCCTCGCGGTTGGCTTTCTGCTATTCCAAATCCAACTCTGACTTAAGCCAATGCTTCTCCCTTGCAGAATCCGTTTTACTTTGAGCGCACTGGCGTCGCTTTTATTACCATCTGTCCGGGGTTTACGGAGACGCCCCTGCTGGCCGATATGCTCGATAAGACAACATTCTCGTTCGACACGCCGATGAAGCAGAGCATACCCAAAGCGAGGCGACAAACGGCGGAAATCTGTGCCCGCAATCTGGTCAAGGCCATTGAACAGGGCCAAAATGGTAGCGTCTGGATGCTGGACGTCGGCGAGCTGCAGCTGCTCGATATGCCCATCATGTGGAAGCCGCAGCTGCAGCAATAAATGTAAACATTTTCAGACAATATCATGCACAGAAATATTTTAGTTAACCGGTTTAAAAGTGCATTGCATCAAAATAAATTAATAATTTTTATCGATTTCCAAGACTTGTTAATTGTGCTAACTACCCGCATCTGCCCTATTTTGTAGGCTCTCTGATATAACCGACCGCAGAAACTCGTCTTACATTTAATTAAACCACAAGAATTATTGCGTGTAACTATGCTCGGATGACATTAGCTTAAAGCGACGCTTAAAATAAACTTCTATAAAATATTTTAAATTAAATTAAAAAAAAATAAAATTGAAATTTTCCAATACAATCTTAGTAGTTAAAATAGAAATTCAACCAAGATAAATTTCTTTAAAACTGGCCACAAATAGTATTCAAAAGAACATTTAACCTAATTCTAAGGGGGTCATAATCTTGGCAAAATTGAGGAAACTTTGTACATGTAAAGCTCTCGGACCCATAGACCTCATATTTGAAAAACCCATAAATTTGTTAAAACTTTTTCATTAACATCCATTCTACATTTAAAATTGATGAATTTAAAAAAAAAAGAATTTTTACTCATTATCAAAAAAATTTGTTTTTTCAAAAATTCAAAATTTCAAAAAAAAAATTTTTTTTTTAAAATTTCAAAAAAAATTTTTTTTTAATTTCAAAATTTAAGAAACAAAAATTGTTTTCTAAATTTAAAAATTTCAATAAATGTTTCTCTCTCTCCCTCTCTTCCCTTTAGATCACAATTAAACAGAGAGTTGTTTAATAACCTTTATTGAGAATTCTCACACACACATTAATTTGTTATTTTAGTTTTTGTTTTGTTTTCGTCAAATTCTAATACATTTATAATGAGTTTTAAGAAAATTCAGCACACAAAAAATAGAACATACAATAATTGAGTAGCTGTTGCCAACATTTGAAAGAAAAAATCGACTGGCACTGGAACAGTTATAAACAGGACAAATGTATCTGTCAGATACAGATACAACGCCATGTACCATGATATTATCTTAGGTTAAATATGAAACGATAATCATTTGTGTGTTTGTGTGTTTGTTTTGCTTAAAGATCGGTTAGTGTATACATTAGTAGTTAGTTAAGATTATTATAATAATAAGTACATATCTATGGAAATATAAAGACATTTGTTTGTTCCCATTAAACTGGGAGTAGTTCATATGTTGTTAACTGTAAATTTCACATCATCACAATTTAAGAATCTCCAACTAATAACACAAATATTCTCATCGCTGAATATATATGTATATATAATTTTGTACATATATTCAAATACATTCGAGTGGACTTTTTATTTATTTTTTTATTAATTTTATGTTGGTTCTATTTGTAGAGCTGGGCCTTGCAGATTGTGCCAGAGACATGATATTATATGAAGAAGCATGTTTTTTTTTCATTTTTTTTTTTTTTGGTTGTATTGTCCGCGCCTCAACACATTTAATGCGCTTAGGATGGAAGAGATGTGTAGAATATATATTTAATTAGCGAGATCAACTATTGTAAGTCACTTGGCCAATTGAAAGAAGCGCCGATTTGCAGCTACTTATGAAGCACTTGAGTTGGTTAAAAAGCTGTATATATAATATATGCTATCATGTATCTATTACACAGAGATTGCGAGTAAACTATTGCCAACGTTTTTGTTATCTTGTATCCAAGTGTATCCAGACATTTATAAGTACTATATGTATATGTATATGTATATATAACTAAGCCTAGTCACAAGGAACAGAAGCATCTATCAAATACACAGGCATATCTATATACATTTAAATTTGTTAGTTTATACGCATTATATAACTTTAGAGTTGAGAATGTGTCTCAGAACTTTATGTCGATTGTCCATAACTAGTTACTGTTTACTTAACCATAGTTAACTTCGGGTGGTTTTTCGTTTATCGTTTTTACGTGTTTCGTTCATTTTTGTTAGTGGGTGGTGGTATCATATAAGTTTCTAAGTTTCAATATGCTACGAGTAAATCGGCTCTGATATGTTGCACACGTTCCAGATATAACATATATCATATATATCGTATATATATATCAAAAAACTTAAGTTTAGAGCGAAAAAAAAACAAATAACTGAAAAATTCAATTGAAAAAATTTATTGGCAAAATAAAATAAATAAAATTGTGTTTTTCTTTTTTTTTTTTTTTTGTTTAGGGCGGGGTTAACAGAAATCAAAAAATTGCTTAATATAATATTTAGTAATAATACAAAAAATACGTGTAATTTAATATAATACATATAATATGTATATATAGTGTAGATATCGAAAATTTTAACGATTTGCTCTTGGAATCAAATGATTCGCTCTGTATTCGAAATCCACCAGAGAGAGAGATTTCGCCTACTTCCAAGTTTAGAACTCAACACAATACAGTTATGAACCCATTGGGTTTAGACTAAAACTCACCACGATGAACCACCCGAAAAGTGGTGTATTAAGTACGCAAAGGGAATCTCTCGGGTGGGTTTTTGTAAATCGTGGATCGAGTGGCAAAATGAGTGGAATTTCGTACTAAATCGGGTTGCGAACGTTACAAATACATATTACAAATCTCATTCGTTTTCACATTTCACCTCGATCGCTTCGTATCAATTTTTGTTTTTGTTTTTATCGGTAATCAATTTTCAGTAATTCTTTACTTAACTATACATATTACACACATTATACATTTAATTTAATGCGTCAGTTACTGAACAAATCTATAGGAAATACATACATAGGTACATATTCTTACATACATACGATATCATTTTATAATCAAAAATAAATACATATGCATGTATTGCTTTCATTAACTAAACAGAAACAAACTCTGTCTCGCATTTACTTTCCCCATTAACAACTGAGAAAATTCAATTTACATAGGTTACATTTTTAGAGATATTTTTGAAATTTTTTATCAACGCTTTAACAACACATTCATTTTCAATGAAGATCGCATATCAATCAGATCAAATTATATCGGATATATGTAGTATCATTCGATCTCCTTTCTGCTCTAATATATATATATGTATGATAGTAGGTAGAATAGGGTTTTGACTTTTACTTAAAAAATATATATTTATAAAAAAAAATCATTTTAGTTAGCATTAGAATCAAAGTCTTTAAGCAAAACGTGGTATCATCTGATATTAATATATAATATTAATATATCAATTAAAATATAAACGCATGTATTACATACGTAGTATATATACGCATCGAACATAGTATATATGCATATATATACGTAATTATGCATGTATATCATTTATATATAGTATATATATATATATAGTATAGTATTTGTTTGCTGCAAGTATATGTCGAAGCCTTGAGAACGCTTCTCACACACAGTTCAACGAGTACAACGTAAACGGGACATGATTTTAATTTATTTTCAATAAATTTAATAATATGGTACAATAGTTAACAACATCGCACAATAGCGTTATTAAAATTTCTTTAAGAAATATAAACATTCATCCACATACATATATATAAATTATCGAACGTATGTGGGTCCCCAGGTGCGGGTGACACGTTATCCCCAACCTTCTAGTACATATACATTCATCTATTTCACTTTTCACATCTTATTTGCATTTGTTTTTTGTGTTTTTGTTTTTTTTTTTTTGTTTTGTGTATATATAAAAATAGCGTTTTGTTTTGAAATACATAGTTAATAATTTAAAAAAGTCTAAAAACAAAAAAATATATATATAAAGAAACACACAATATTGTTGTTTATCATTCAATAGGAGCAGCTACAGCTTTTTGTTCTGTATATATGCCCATAAAAAATCACGAGCCGACCTCGAACTACATACATTATCAGCATTATGTAGCTGGGCCTTACAATTACAGATGGTTTTAGCATTTTGGCATTCATTTCTAGTGCAAATTCTACCCATTAAAGAAACATCTTCATTGATCTAGAGTTCTTATAGCAAGCTAGGGACCCCTCTACGTAATTCTTTAAACAACTTTTGTAACGGACACATTATGAACTTTTCCTGCAGATTGCTTAGTTTTTTATTTTTCTGTTTTTTTTTTTTGTTTTGTTTGTTTGTTTTTTGATCCAACACCGATGGAAATTATTTATTTTTGTTAGCAAATTTGAATATCTATTAACTAGATCTAATATTGTTATTGTTGTGCTAAAAGATCGTGGCTAGTTTAGACATCAAGTATTTTCTATACACTATGTACGATTCAATCAGATTGATCAATATTTTTAAACCCAAACTAAAACATAACACGGACAAGTTCGGTGAACCGACACTTAATTCAATATCGAACAATGAACATATATATGCGACAGATATATATATATATATAGAGTTTTGACAACACTTTAAATAGACAATTACATAATTACATTATAAATCCTAGTTTCCCCTACCCACATTTGTTTTTGTTTTTCTTTTTTGTTTTGTATTCATCATCTCTATATCATCTTGACTATTTGCTAGATTAGTTACTCGAATTCTATTATTCTAGAATTTTAAGCTGTGTGCGGTTTACAAACCTCTAAAATGTCCCCAAATCGAGACATTTTGTAAAATGATTGCATTATGTTTCCACTCGATCCGATCAATATTAACCTGGCTTAGTCCATCTTAATGCCGCTATCATCCGGATTCGAACCGACCTCGACAATGTCGACGAGCTTCTTTTCCAGTTCGCTCATCATGCCGCTATCGATGACACCCTCGATGCTGTCCTCGGATAGCAGCGTTGGCTTTCTATCCAGCTGGAGCTGCTGATGCTTCAGTCTTTCGTTGTTGCTCCAATAATTGCTCGATGTGCTCGTCGCATTCGCGTTCAAATCGTTGTTCCAAATGAACACACTCTCCTGTCCGATAGAGTTCTGCGAGGGATTTGCAAATTAAATTGGCAATCTTGGGAATAACAACAACAACTTAAAACTTACCTTATTGGCATTGGCATTGGGATGGTCATTGTGCTCCGGCTTGTAGGCTGCATAGCTCAGATCGCCGGCAGTTGTGCTTTTGTCGCTGAGGAACTCGTGTTTATTCTTCAGATCGTTGTTCTCCATGTTCCAGTTGATCCAGCTGCTTGTCGAGCGCTTGGGACAAATGGGACCGTAGCGGCTGTTCATCGAGGAGGAGCCCGTGGGCACATCGAATGTTGATGCATCGTCATCCAATATGGAGTCGGAGCGCACAAAGTTGGCCGAATCTTTGGGATTGTTCCAGAATATAAATGAGCTATGGTTGCTATTGTGATTGTTGCTGTTGTGGTTGCTGTTGTTGCCGCTGTTGATCATGTTGTTGTTGCTGTTGTTATTGTTGTTGTTGAGCCTAAACAACGGCATGCCATCAGGATTCGCCGCACTCTCGCCCAACGGCTTGGCCAGCTCCAGGTCAATATTAACATTACTCGGCGGTTTCTTTTCAAAAAATGAGGTATCAGCTGTTGCGGTTACAATCGTCGACATGCCTCGACTGTGATTCTTGCTGGACGGCGGCACAAACTGGTGCTCCCACGGATTGGCCGGATTGCCGCCAGACGGATGGCCCAATTTGGGATCGGCGCTGCTTTTGCCGGTCGCATTGGCCTCGCTGCCAAAATAGGGCGAATGATAAACATCCGCTGGAAGCATGCTGCAGAAGCTCTTGTTGGGATTGTGCAGATTATTATTATTGTTATTATTGTTGTTGTGGTTGCTGCTGCTGCTGTTGTTGTTGTTGTTGTGATTGCTGTTGTTGTAGTTCGGTGGGTTGCGTTGCGGCTGAGCCGGCGAATTGACTAAATAATCGCGCGCCGCATTCCGCGCCTGCTCCGACGGCGGCCCAAAATTGAAGCGTTGCTGCTCGTAACGTCCCGTTGGCGGCGGCGGCGGTGGCACCAACAGACCATTCAGTGCCGTGTGCTGCTGTTGCTGTTGTTGTTGTGATTGTTGCTGGCGTGCAATGGGACTGTAGTGGGGATGCATCAGCGGCAGATGAACGCCGCTGGGCGATAGATTGTGTGCGGCTGTGTGCTGCGGCAGGTTGCAGCTGGGCTCGAGGAAGCCTCGATTGGGCGGTGCTGTTGGCGGCATAAAGTGCATGGGCGATATGGGCATCATGGGACCGGCGTGTGCGGCCACTTCGCTGCCCAGGGGCAGTGGCTTTTTGGCGCCGGGCGGCGGCATAGCTGGCATCGCCATCGGCATCGGGGATTTAATGTGCTTGCCGCGGTTGCGGGCGCGATAGAGTTCGACCTCGCCCTGCGAGTGGGCGAAGGTGCAGCTGGCGCCGCGCGGGCAAACGCGTCCGTGGTTGAGGTCGCGGCACAGACTGATCTTGTACTTGGTGTTGTTGTTGTTAGCGGCACCGCCGGCCAAGCTGGTGTCCTGCGGCTTGCGTATGCCGTGATGCTGCAGGAAGTGCACGAGACCCATGACCGCATGCCGGACAGCGTCCAGCGCCTTGGCAACATCCTCCCAGGGTGCCGCCTCCACGCACGGATCAATGCTGGCCAAATACTGCAGATGATTCTGCAGCATCGCCAGCTTGGCGGGATCGCTGGTGCGCTGCAGCGCAATCACCAGCTCCTGCACGGACTGGGCAAACGCTGACGGCGTCTGCAGCTTGTCGATGATGCTCTGCATGTGCGATTTGTGGGCAATGTCGCCGTACAGCAGCGATGACCACTGTTCGGGCGCAATGCGCAGTCCCGCCTCGGTGGCAATTTGTACGATCTGGGCGTCGTGTTCGCGACGGAGGGCATCGTAGGTGCGGAACTCCTCCTTGAGCTGCATCAGCGATGAGTCCGCCTCGCGCTTGGACACCTTGAAGCAGCTGGCGCGATAGAGCAGCTGCACCACGTGGCCAATGCTCGTCTTTGAGGCTTGCGGAAAGTGCGGCTCGAGGCGCTGCACCACAAACATGACCAGCACCTTGCGGGAGAGCGCCGAGCCCTCCTCGAGCGCCAGCAGCACCAGCTTCAGCACTTCCTCCTGCATGGCGGGTCCCAGGAACTGGCAGCCACGCGTCCGCACCGCCGCCCACAAATTCGAGCTGAGCTGCTGCGGATTCTGATGCTGCAGGATCAGTTCGGTGACGGTGCGTTCGCCCAAGGAACGCGCCGCACGCAAAGCGCGCACGCGTCCCTCCTCCTCCATCAGCTGGCAGTTGACCAGGGTGACCAGCTTCCGCTGCATGGGCCTGGTCAGCAGATTGCCGCTGCTGCTGTTCACATTTTGAAAGGATTTTAAATGCAAGGCCAGATCTTCGATGCACTTGTTGCCCAGCTTGTAGCACTTCAGATGTTCCGGCTGCAGCTTGAGCACACTTGGCGCCAGATCCGCCAGCTCCGCTTCCTTGCTGGACAAGCTCTTGCCACCAGCTGCCCCACCTGCTCCTGCTCCCGCTCCACTACCATTGCCCACCAGCTGCAGCAGCGCATTGTTAATGGGCAAATTATCGATTTCCGTTACAATGAGTGTCTAAACAAAAAAAAAGGAATTAGTAGGCATTAAGAGGGGATTTTGGGCAGCCAGCTTACCTGATCGTAGGGACATTGCCGATTGTAGAGCGTGGTCAGGCAGGGCTTGCATATTGTGTGCCCGCAGCCGAGGCTGATCGGCACTCGCTGGCTGGCTTCGAACTCATTGCAGCAGATGGGACAGTTGAGAAAGTCTGTCCATGAGGGCGCCTGAATCGGCATGCTATAATGTACGAAAAATTATCCGATTCAATACACGCACACGTTTGACAGAGTCACAGGTTACACATAGAATTCTCAATATGACGTCACAATATCGGATTGTATGAAAAAGTCGTTCTTGAATTCAAATACTTAAGTAGACTTAATAATACTTAGTTAACACAGCACTTATATCACAATTGATGCGATCGTAGCACTATAACGTATATCTTCCATAGCAAAATTGATTTTTAAAGATATTTTCATCTAATTGCAAAATTTCCGGTTTTATTAAAACTATTCAATCGAACGCGTGTCAATTACAATGCAATAAAAACAAAGCAAAACAACGATATTGTGACGTCACGCTCTGTAAACTATTTTCTTCTGTTGTTTCTGGCGCCTAATAACCTTTAGATTTCACAATCATGTAAAAGGAACGTTGCGCTTTTAACTTGTTTTACGATTTCCGATACCGCACCGATACCGTTTTCGATACCCCAACAACGTCAGCTGTCGCTAGACACACGCACACAATATATATGCATATGTATATGTATATAGATGTATGCGTGTATGCTGGCGCTGCATTGGTATTTATGCGTGCGTGTGTGTGTGCTTGCCACATACCTATGAACGTGTATAGATTTCTGCATATGGGAGAATTAAAAATGACCATCTTTCGTTTTTAGTTATTCACACACATATACACACAATCTACATATATATACATATATATAACACTTTTATATAAACTTCGTTTATAGCACCTTGCGCATATAACTGGCTAATGGCACAACGGAGAGAAATTTGTACGTAGTTCAACGTCATCAGCTCGCCGTCTGCTTTCTTTTTCCTTCAAACAAAGACACTTTTTTGTTGGCCGCAGACCCCCGCCCCCTTGTCCTTGCACCAACTTGGTGCTGTGACAAACATTCGATTCCCATATGCGCGCACACACACACATTCAACCGATGGTCCTTGAGCCTACTAGGAGTGTGCCCGAGCCCCCCGTTCCTAAGAAATGACAAGACAAAACGACAAAACTGGAGGCCGTGTTACGTTTCACTTTTCACTTGACTGTACACCAGTTTGCACGTGCCGCAGCCCTGAGCACTGATTTGTTGCTAACTCACCTTCAAATTGCTCATATTATTGCATTAAATTAAAGGTACGAAGTTTTTGTTAATTTTCATTTGGCGTTTTGTAAAAATGGGGAATAGAACTGGAAAACTATCGATAATGTCGTTATTTGATGCAGCTGTGTGGTGGCAGCTCTAACACAAGTATCGATAGTCTCGACCAATCGATATCTGATGCCAGATGTTTGGGTATTTCTTATACAGCTGCGGTCAAAATAATAGTAATAGCACTAATGTTAAAGCTTTCATATTTTTTATGTATATTAGAGCTTTTGCCTGCTGTCCTTGTCAGGTCGTACAGAGCTTCTGGACCTCAATCCCTCCAGAGAGATGTTAAAATTTAGCGCTTTTCATAAATATAATTATTTGATATATAATTATTTTCATCTTTAATAAACTTAACATTTGGAATCACAAATATTATTATAAGAAGAAAAATCTGTAATTAATAAAATAAAAAAATAACCAATTTTAATTTTTGTCATATGGACTTACAATATATTTAAGTTATCTTAAAAAATTAAATAAACAATATAATTTAGATTACTATAATTTTGACCGCAACTGTATTGTGCAACAATTCGAAAAAATCGAAATTTTATGTACTCGTTTAATTGATTTTATTGCATCATTATACATTTGAACGTTTTTGTTTGCCTGTGCGACCCTAAACAATTAAATATTTTAATAAATTTATTACCAAACTGACATTTTGCACCTCACTTACAGCCAAGGAAACCATAAAATAAATTCATTTGTAGCAAAAAACTTGGAGATAAGGATCGCTGATGTGAAACAATCAGATATAATCCACGATTAAGAGTTATTTGTATAGTATGTAAATAATTGTGAGATTATCAGCTTGGCTCATTGACTAAATTACTCGTTAACAACAATCAACGAATTGTTTTTGTTTGTTTGTTTCGTTTGTATAATTACAAATTAATGTGCGCTCGTCGTCTTTGTGCTCTTCGAGCCGTAATTGGATGCTTTGCTGATCTGCGTCTTGTTTATTGCGGCGCCCATCAGCCAGTGGCCTAAAAAGAACACACAAGAGAGGAGCATATTAGATTTGAGTTTGGCTTAAATAACAATTCAGATCCGTACAGATGCCGAGCACAGACAGCGCCGATATTAGGCCAACCCAGTTGGCCGCCAGCAAGGATGTGATCAGATAGTAGAAGATCAGGGACAGTGAATATATCGCCCAGCAGGTAAAGTTGATCAGACTGCTGAGACGCGGCTCGACGGTTCTGTATGGCACCTCCTTAACGCCCGACGTCTCGAAGAAGCTGCCCGTCTCCAGGAAGCTGTCGATAATGCGATCCTTTTCCACAAAGAGCTTTTGCAGCCATTCGGCGGCCTCCTTCTCACCCTCCGGCACCTGCTCCAGCGGAATGCGACGCATGAGCATATAGGGCTCAACGCTCCTGCCATTCAGCAGGGACAACATTGTGGGCGGCACCTGTGCGCGAATTGAGAGAGCGTTGAAGGAGTCGAGCAAATATCAGAAAATATACATTAAATACGAACCTTCTCGTCGGTCTTGAAGGCCAAATTAATGTCGTAGATGGCCGGGCAGATGCCGCGCAGCGTGGGCATGCTCGCGGTGAAGCCCTTTGTGCGCGGGATCAGATGGTGCTTGAGCGGCACCATGCCGCGCTCCAGGGCGAACTTGACGGACGCCTCGTGCTTGGCGGGGGTGAAGCGTGTGCCCTCCGCGGTGAGCATCACCCAGGTGGGATCCGGATAGGAGAAGACTATTTTCAGCTGCTTGGCAATGATCTCCTTGTCCTTGTCGTAGTCACGATTGAGGAAGACAAACTCGGCTAGCCACCAGGCCCAGCCCATGCAGGGCACATAGCGGATTGCCTTTTTCGCGTAGGCCTTGCAATTGCCCAGGACACCGACCTTATCGCAGATCATCCAGCCGGCGAGCCAATCGATTTCGTATTTGTGATTCATCATGAGCAGGACATGCTCCTTGCCGGCGTACTTCTTCGCATCGTCGGCATCCATGTAGACGCGCATCTTGCAGGCCGAATACCAATCGGCGACGAAAACCAGCTCTATGAAATGCAAGGATAATCAGATTTCGTTTATCAAAGGGAGGACCAAGGACTCACGGCAGTAGAAGGAATAGCATAGATAGTACATCAGCTTGCGGAAGAGGACTTTATTGAACGGCTTGAGGAAGATGTGCAGCAGCAGCTGGGCGAAATTGACGGTCAGGCCGCTCGTGAAGAACGTTAAGGCAATGCATAGATGGATCAGTCTCAGTTTCTTCAGCTCCTCTAACGTAATCATCCTAGACAAACCTGAAAAGATGCACACCAAAATCTATTACGTAATCAAATATTCTTCAAAGGCACGATATATGCCACTATATATATATATATATATATGTGTGTGTGTGTGTGTGCAGAGCAAGCGTTTAAATTGTGTGTATTTTAAACACCTTGGCACACGTTGAACTACTGAACGCGAGTGTCAGCAATCAAAGTTCTAATCAATTTTTCCAGCTGTTGGCAATTAACAGGAGCAGAGACTTTAACTGCCTTCAAGTGGCCAACGATTGTGCCGTACATAAGATATATATACATATATGCTGGATTTAATCAGAGCCCTCGTTGGACTTGCGATAAGGTGCGAGGGAGCGGGGGCAAGTGCGGGGGCGTTTTAGATGTGGGGGGGGGGGGGGTTGTTGCCTTGTAAAACGGAACAAAGTCCGCGTTCGTCAGCGCGGTTCATGTCATAAATGAATGTTGTTATGGGCTACGTTTGTATCTGCAACTTTTTTTTTTGTGTTTGCCATAAACATGACGTGTAAAGATACATTTTTTTGTAACGCGCGCAAAGGTCTCCGTGTGTATGTGTGTGTGTGTGTCTGTGTGTGTGTGTATACGTTGTGTTTTGTTGTTTCGCCAACCAGGTGGTTTTTAGCCAACAATTATTATTAGTAACACTTTCGTTGACTCTGCGCGGTTCAATGATCTT
Source organism: Drosophila nigromelanica (assembly GCA_004149465.1). Classification (NCBI taxonomy): domain Eukaryota; kingdom Metazoa; phylum Arthropoda; class Insecta; order Diptera; family Drosophilidae; genus Drosophila; species Drosophila nigromelanica. Next base: position 56,143 of record SCDS01000591.1, read on the forward strand.
TTCTAATATGCTTAGCGCCAAATAAATAAATATTAATAGCAGTTTAGCTAGTTGATATTTTCGAACTTCATATACAGTTGTCTATAAGTTGTCTTCAAGACTGCACGCACATTCCACTTGGCACCAATTTAATTGTTGAGTGCAGTAATTACCTTTTTGGCAACGTTTTTTTATATCTTTCTTGTGCGATTAGTGAGTTGTGTTTTTGTTAAATATAGTTGTTTTCGTGTACTTAACGCTGCGTGGCCATCGATATAACTATCGCTGCTTCGATGTGATAGCTGGCACATTTGCCAACATTGGCCAGTGCAGCCCTGGCTTATGCCTTTTGCACTTAGCAGCTGATTTTTGAATTGGCGGCAACATTCAAAAGTCAAAAGTTCCACAAAATTGGTCTAACACTGTTGCCTAGTTAATATTGATTAATTTTTTTATTATTATGTTTATCGACTGGCAGTTGTGCGGTTACTGTTTATTGGAAGACAAGCAGGCCAAAACATTTATTGCCATAAGAACTTCCAAATTTTTGTGTGTTTCTTAGTACATTTGTAATCATTATAATTATTATCTTATCAGCTTGACTCATTGACAAATTGTTTATTATCTGGCAAAGGCTTCCGTCAGCAGACTTTCGGAAGGTCTGTGGCAAAGTTCAGAACATCTAAAGAATACTTAATGTATTGAATTTTTACTTCATTTCGTTGGCTTTATTATCAAATCATTTATAAAATCGTTAAATAGCTATATACAAAATTTTGCATATGTATGTACATGCCTCCTAAATACCCTTTAATTAATATACAAAACTTACATCCTTTTGCTTGTACACTGCACAAAACGTTCATTTGCCTCTTGACACTTGAAATTGTGCAAATAAATTAATTTTCCTTCGATTTGCTGTTCTTTGAGACGCCGTAACTGGATCCCTTGCTGATCTTGGACATGTTGCTCGCTGCCTTCAGCAGCAGGTAAACTGCAATTAAGATAAAAATGCAATTAATAATAAAAATTAGGCAGTAAAAACTTTGTAATCGGGTGTGAGCGACTGAGCGATACTCGTTGTTATTTTGGAAGAAATGCATTTTCTTGTAATTTTTATTGATTTGATAAAGATTTTTTTATCGATTTTTATCGATTTTTAAAATCGATTTTTATCGATTTGACCTCTTTAGAGGAGACCATCAGTAATCTGTCTGCAAAAATGTAAATTATCTAGCTTGAAAACTGAGGGAGTTATATAGAAATCTAATAATATTATAATATTAATATTCAAAGTTTCACTATCTAGATCAACGGACAGACGGACGGACGGTTGACAAATCCATACGTACATATAACAAAAACGGTCAGAACGCTCACTAGGCCAATCCAATTAAAGGCCAGCAAAGAGGAAACCAGGTAGTAGGCTATTGACAGCATGGAGGAGGCGCAAACGACGCCAAAGTTGATCAGGCTGCTGATGCGGGGCTTGCAGGTGATGCAGGCCACCTCCTTGAAGTCGGAGTTTGTGAAGAAGCTGCCCGTCTCGTGGAAGCTGTCCACAAGGCGATCCTTCTCCACGTACAGATTCTGCAGCCAGGCGGCGGCCTCCTTTTCGCCCTCGGGCACCTGATCCAGCGACAATCGGCGCACAAAGATATGCGGCTCGATGGGATCGCCGCTCAGGATCGAGTTCAGATTGACGGGCACCTTTGAGTCGCGCTTGAACACCAAGTTGATGTCGTAAATCGCCGGGCAGATGCCGCGCAACGTGGGCAGACTGGCGGTGAAGCCGCGCGAGCGTGGGGTCAGATGATGCTTCAGTGGCGTCATGCCCTTCTCCTGGGCAAACTTGACGGACGCCTCGTGCTTGGCGGGGGTGAAGCGTGTGCCCTCCGCGGTGAGCATCACCCAAACGGGATCGGGATAGGAGTAGACCAGCTTCAGCTGCTTGGCAATGATCTCCTTGTCCTTGTCAAAGTCACGATTGAGGAACACAAACTCGGCCATCCACCAGGACCAGCCCAGCACGGGCATATACCGAATCGGTTTCTTGGCGAACGCCTTCGCGGCGCCCAGGATGCGTAGCTTATCGAGGAGCATCCAGGCGCACAAAAAATCAATTTCATATGTGTGATTCATGATCATCAGGCCGTGCTCCTTGCCGGCGTACTGCTGATAATCCTTGCTGTCCATGTAGAGGCGCAAGGTGCCGCCTCCATACCATTCGGTGACACAAACCAGCTCTGGAGTTTTAGAAAAAGAAAGTGAATTTGCATTCGAAATCAGAAATCAGAAATTTTGAAACTCACGCGAATAGAAGGCATAGCAGGGATAATAGGCGAGCTTGCGGAACAGGCTGGCATTGAAGGGCTTCACCAGGATCAGCAGCACCAGCTGAGCAATGTTGCAGAGAATGCCGCTGGTGAAGAAGGTGATGGCGATCACCATATAGCATAGTGTGTTTCTTTTCAGTTCCTGCAGCGCGACCATCGTGAAACCTGACGATAAGAAATGTCACATAAACAATAAAAAATTATTGACATATTTGCGTATAATCTAGAAGACCGTTACGTAAAGCGGCCTAAACTTACAATAAAAAAAAAATTATATTTTGATCACATATTAAATTTATATGAGAAAATAAATTACCAATATTTTTAACAAGTCATAATTCTATGTACAAAAAAACTGTATAAATAAAAAAAAAATTTTAATCAAATAAGACAATTAAATAAAATGCAAAAATAAATAGATTTAAAACGAAAATTAAAATTTTATCAAGCATTAATTTGTATCCAGAAATTAAACAAATGTGAAGAGTCTTTTTTATATTATTTATTTTATCAAACAAATAATTTCATGTTTTATTAAGCATATATTTAATTTCAATTTAATTTAATTTGCACAAAAAAAAAACAAATAAGTATACAATTAAAAAACATTTTAGCAAGCATTAATTTTGTGCAATTAGTGTGCGCAAATAAATGAAAAAACAACATTTAATTATCTGTTATCAAGCTATGATGAATTTGCACACATAAACAAAAAAAAAAAAACAATGTATCAAAGACAAAAAAAAATGTTTTTTATTTTTGCTTTTTGACCTTTGATCCAATTTAATGCAGTTTTTATTTAAATATTCCATATCGAGTTTTCACTGTATTTGTATATCCTAAACTGACTTTGATACAAGTGCTCAAATGCACTTCAGTTTTCCATATTCATCATAATTTTCACAATATCAATTATCATTAATTAATTGCACACTCACCTGTTGAATATCACCGGGGGGTGGGGGGAGAAACAGTATAAAAAATATTCCTTCAAAACGAACGCAGCGTAAATCGACGAATTTCCTTGACTTGACGCAGCCAGCTGCTGTGGTCAACTGAGTACCGAAACAGAGCAATTCGTTTGTTCGACTGATAGCATTGACTGTGCTGATATTAAGGCGATTATCAAACTAATCACCCTTTACCGTTATCAATAACGAGCGAGAGCGCGAAAACTAGCCGTAGTTGTCGTGTGAGGTGGCAGTCAAAGATTGAGAAAATCAAACACGCTTCCCATATACTTATAGATGTTGTGTGCCTGTGTGTGTGTGGGTGTGCACGCGATGTTTATGACCCTGTAAGGTGGCTATAGTTCAATACGATTTTCTAGTAATTACACGCTGATAATATCGGTATCGACACACACACACATATGTAAATAATATGTGTGTTTGTGCATTGTCTGTTGTTCATCTCCATGTGCGATCTGCGACGAATTATCAGCGTAAAATCTATTTAATATGTTAATGAGCATAAGTTTGTGACTTTTACAAATGTTATGAAATGCTTTAATGTTGACACGGCTATCGTTGTGACGTGAATACAAACATTCTATAAATAATTGGCAGCACATGTTAAATTGTTGTTATTTAAAAACTAAAGCTTTTTTATATTCGGCGCTTTAGTCAACACTGATAATTTATCGATCGGCATTGAAATGTGCATAAAAACCGCTGAAATCGATAGTTACTGCTAATTAACATTAAGAAATGTGCTCTGTTATGGCGCTGTTATTAAACGCGCGCCCGAATTATGCTTTTTATACTTGTTTTTAAGTAGTACTTGTTTGTTAAGCTTCACTGTTATTTTAACTTACTAGAAATTCTATAATTACTTAAGTATAATTTTAATCGCGTTAAATTTTTAACGGCCTTTTTATTAGGTAAATGGAGAATTCCCTGTTGCTTAACACTTTTCTTTGTCTGTTATTCGCGCTGTTGTGTGTAACATCAAAAACATTTCTTCTTCTTTTATTGCCATCCTCCACTATATACACGAATAAAAGCCGTCGTCGCCGCAAATTTTTTTTGCAATGCTAGAAAGCAATTAAAAAAAAAGTACGATTCCAATTGCCATTTTGGTCGATTGTGTGCAGATTAGAGAACAAACCGTGTTCGCTTACTGACAAAAATCCAGCGGCAAAGCGCACTCTTGCTGGCCACCAAGGGCAACAGCCATTTCAGCCGGCAGACGCAGACGCTTTTTTGCAAGAACTCCAAGAAAAAAAAACGTCGGCGAAAAAAGGGAAAACAGTTTGAACAGTTAGAAAACGTGAGTACGGAAGAGCAAACATAGAATTATATGATCGTTATATGTGTGTTCAGATTTCAGTTTGTGCGTGTGTGCGTGCGTGTGTCTGTCTGATTAGTTTTCCAGCCATGTCGAACGTGGAAATTTACGACTCGTCCAATTCGCAACTGAGCAGCGACGAATACAGCCACGACGAGGACGACGATGCTCTGATGGACGTCGCCGTCAGCAAGCAAACGCCGGCCAAGTCGGCCAAATCCAGCGACACCACCTCACCGGCGAAAACAGACGACAGCAGGGCCACAACGCCGCGCAAACTGTCGGCCGACTCGGATGCGGCCAGCGTCGCCATCGCCGCCGCATCCGCCGCATCCACCGGGCTGGCAAACAAGGCGCCGGCCAGCAGGGAGCACACGCAGCGCCAGATTAGGCAAATGGAGCGCAACAGCAAGGCGAACCTGTACTTCAAGCGGCGCAGCATTAAATGGTAGGTGCACGAACCAGATCCTAAGCCGAGAGAATGCTGTCAAATTCACTCGGAGCACACAAACTTGACAGATTCACATTGAAGTGAGAACGGTCGCCATATATGTGTATATATATATATAAAAACGAATAATTTGTTCTTTGATTTCTTCAATTGTGGTGACTATTAAATATATATTTTCTAATGTCCAGGCTGAATCAACGGTTTACCCATAACACCGATTACAAGAGCCAGCTGCAGCGTGCAATGCCCAAAATTCAGGCGCAGGCTCAACGCTTGGCCGAATATCGTGCAGCCAGAAAAGCCATTGAAATGCAGCAGCAGCAACAACGGAAACAACATCAAAAACAACAGCAAAAACGACAGCAACAACAACTACAACGCGAGCGCACACCGAGCCGCAGTCGTAGTCGCAGTCGCACTGACAGCATGTCGCCCGAGCTGATTTGCCTGGACGACACCGAGAACGAAGATTCGCCGGAAAAGCCCACCGAGCCGCCGTCATGCGGGCAGCCGCAGCAGCAACATCAACAGCAGCAGCAGCAGCAAGTAACAAAGACACCGCCGCCTTTTACCTTGCAGCTGGAAATCGAAAGTGAGGCAACGCCCGCTGAAAACGGCTCTGTGCTGGATGAGTTTCTGACCATGAAGCCGGCCATAGCTGCGGAGCCCATCATAGAAGAAGCCGCCGGCTGTAATAACATACAGGAACAACAACAGCAGCAGGAGCCAATGGAGCCCATGGAGCTGCCTGCACTGGAGATGGGCTACAAGGTGGCAGCTGAGCCCAGAGCCAGCCTGGACATGCCCGTGGAGGAGGCAACACTGAAGCGACGTCGCTCGATCACGCCGCCAACGCCAGAGCCAGCTGTTGAGAAGCGCACCAAGTCCATGCCAGCCGTTGAACTGGACGATGACATTATAGAGTTTACGCCAGTTTATGCAGCGCCAGCAAATCAGCCAACACCGCCACAACCACAACCGCCACAGCCGACAACGCCGCCTGCGAAAGCGGCAATCATCCAAGCAACTGTAGTCGCGTCCAGAGCCAACGCTGAGCCGGCGATGGCATTCAAATTGGGGTCACCCTTTACGCTGGCACCGTCTGGCAGCATGGATTACTATGCGCCGAAGAAGGCGCTGTGTCTGCAGCAGCAGCAGCAGCAACATCAGCAGCAGCAACATCTGCAGCAACAGCATTTGCAGCAGCAGCAACAGCAGTCGCAACCGGAAAAGATGGTTGCCATATCATATAGCTTAGAGACGCCCACACCGCCCGTGGAAGCCATGGACATTGTCTATCCCAATGAGAAGAAGCTGGCGATGCCCGATGGCGTTAAGACAAACTCGGCACCTTTGGCTCAAACAGCGCCAATTGTAATCCAGCAACAGGCCGCACACGAGGCGCCCACATTTGCCACGCCCTACGCACAGCAGCAGCCGCAGCAACCACAGCAGCTACAACAACTGCAGCAGCAGCAGCAACAACAACAACTGCAGCAGCAGCAGCAGCCACAGTTGATGCGTCCTAAACAACGCTCCGAATCCAGCTCCAGGCAAACACAAACTATTCAGGCGCCAACGTCAGCGGCACGCAACAAATCCTCAGTTGATCTGAACAACATCAACAGCGATGCGGTCTTCCATCAGCGCGTCAAGGAGCTGTACATGGAGCTGGACGAGATTATGTCTGATAAAATGCGCGCTGTCAAGCCAGAGCTCAAGTCGTACGGCGAGGAGAAGCTGCGCATTGAGGCGGACATTAAGACGCTGGAGAATTTAATTAGCCAAAAGGAGGAGGAGCACAATCGCTTGCTGCATTTGCGCAGCATCAAGGAGGAGCTGCTGGCCCGTATCGAGCGCAAGGAGCGCATACTTATCATGAAGGAAATCCTCCCATCGATCCTCAACAAGAACTGCAGCACATCGGAGCTCTATGAAATGCATTCGCTGCTGCTCAACGAACAAAATGCGCCGATGCCATCGCGCTATGGCTTGAGCGCCGTGGAGCAGCTCATAAACCGCGTGGAGAATGGCCTGGATGATATTAAGATCTTACGCGGGTAGGTTAAATGTGGCTCATAGCTTTTGATATGCATTAGTTAATGTATCTTTTGTTTCTTTAGCGCCTTGGGCCTGCAGGAGAAGGCGCCCGCCTGCGCCGAGTTCTCCATGCCGCCGCCACAGCACTTGGAGATCCATCAAAACCGACGCAACTCGCTGCCGGTGATGCGGCCGCCGCTGCCGCCTGTAGCGGCCGATCGATCGGCTGTCTATGGACGTCGTGAAGATTATCGTCGGGAGCAGCTCGAGGAGCTGGGCAAACGCAATAAACTACAGCCACCACAGTCGCGGTATTTATATTCGAGCATTCAAGTTGGTTTCAGCTCTGATTTATAAGTCATCCCCCCAATTTGCAGTTATCAGCAGCTGATCAATGAGTCCAAGCAGCTGACAAATTCCACAACGGATCGTCAACAGCCGCCGCTGGAAACGCAACGTAGCCAAATCAATTCGCTGGACAATCATTTTGATAATGAGACGCTGCCCAAGCCGTTGTTCAACAGCAGTCCACTGGGTGGAGGCAATCAGCGCAAAGGCAACGACACCAATCCGCATGTGGGTGCACAGATCTCTCACCAGATTAGCGTTTATTAAATGCCCTTTTTAATGCTATTTCTTGCAGTACAATGAAACACATTCCATGTATCGTTCGGAGATGCTGCAGGGTCTGGAGACGATTGGTCGTGCTGTGAACCAAACCAATCGGAGCAACTACAACAATAATAACAACAACAACAACAATCGAAGCAAACGCATGGGCGCCACCACAAATGGACCCGAGGAGCTGGAGCGACGCTGCCAGCACTGTGAACGGTATAAGGCCACCTACATGTGCGCCGGCTGCCAGAATCAATGGTACTGCAGTCGAGAGTGTCAGGTGGGATTAGAGTGGGATTCGATTAGAAATGAATATTATTCAATATGTATGTACGTCTTTTGCAGGTGCGCGCCTGGGACACACACTGGAAGTCGTGCCCCAACTAGGATATACTCGCTGTATCAGCATTACTACTACGATTAAATACATATATATGCATAGCCTATCCGCGTCTACTCCATATTTCATACATTAGAAATCGTAAAGTTCCGCTAACGGAATTTGTAATTGCAATGCATTAAAAAAAGAAAACCTACATGTAATTAATTTACAAAAGCACACACTACACACATTACACACAACACTCACACACGCACACACACACACTTTCCATTCATGCGCTAGTGTCGTTAATTGCAATAGCTCAATATTCATAAAATCATTAAAAAATTACAAAATATACATGCTATACTCAGTGATGAATTCAAGTTTTCAATTGCCGTTACTTATATATACTTATATATATATATGTACTTATTTCCAGGCAGCTGTAACTAACTAACTTTTGCCTGTTACTTGATTGACTTTAGTTGATATCGCACATCAATGAACTGACATCCTATATTTCTGATTGTTGGCATTGATGTCGCACACAACGCAAACAATTTAAGTGGTTTTTTTAATTTATTACAAATTGCTGGCATATTATTAAAAATCTCTGTTATCAAGAATTATTATAATACCTAAAATTTTTCGTTTGTTTTGAGATACGTTGCCAAATCTGATTTTTTGTTTCATTTTATATTGCATATTTTTGAGCACCGTGCATTAAAATCAAAATCAAGCTGATTTTTATAATTGAATTTTGAACTTTTTTGAAACTCAATTTTATTAAATTATTGTCGGTAAATCTATTATGTTAATTAGAACTTTTTAGAATGATACTGTTCATATTAGAATCGAAATTTTATGCACTTTTAAATTCTTTTGTTTAAGCTAATTTTCATTTAATTTATTTATATATATAATGTTTAGTAAAAGTTAAGATCTATAAGCTTATAATTTTCTATTTTGTTTGCGGGTTTTAAATACTTTCAAATATAATATTTTCAAAAAAAATTGTTTGGAATTATAGAGTATATTATATTCACTTAAGTTTAATTGTATGAAAAATAGGGTTTTTCAGAGATGTTTATTTTCTTAAGTTCATTTGAATTTTCTCACGAAACGAGTTTTTGATTTTTTTATATTTTTTGTTTACCTGTAAAAGTATACTACATAAAATCAAATGTATCTAAAAATCCTAACTACATTTTTCAAGATTGTATAATAAGTTTTTTGATAAGGTATACCATAAATGTAACCATAAACCTTGAGCCGCCGGATAGGGCACAGTCTGTGCCATAAGTTGGTTGGCCCTATTTGCTGAAACGGCGCACCTGGCACAGCAGCTGGATGTCCGTGATGTGGAGGCGCAACGGCTCCCGATTGCTCCAGTGGACGCGTCGCAGTTTCCGTATGCACAGCTGTCGCTCGCAGTGCAGCTGGAATTTCAGATTGGGATTCCAGACGGTGTCGCTGGCGCGGCGCGTGACGCACTTGAAGGCGTATTGCCACCACAAGCGACTCGTGTGCTTGGTGCTGTGCTGCGGATTTCGGATTGAGGGCAACAAAAAAAAAGAAAAGTTTGTTTTGTGTTTGGCCATAATTTGATTTCAATTTTGGCTTTATGATCACTTACCATATAAACGGGCAAAACGTAGAAGCGTTTGCACTCCCGCCGCCTAAAGTTGAACGCGATCGGCGATCGCAGCGTCGTCGACACCTTTGTCAGGTGCGAACGAATGGCGCTCGAATGGGTGGGTCGCTGGTGCTGCAAGCGGCCCTATTGTTGTTGTTGTTGTTGTTGTTGTTGTGTGCGTTCATATCGGTTTAGGCATGGAATTGAAAATGGCAACGAGACGGCGCGCACAGGCACGCCGCATATATTTTTAATTAGTTTTCAAACAATTGAACATAGTTTTTTTTTAAATACGCTTACAGAAAGTATTACGATATTTATGCATATTATGATAGTGATTAAAAATGTTTATTATATTTGATTACCCTATAATATAATACTCTTTGTCAGACTGACCAGCTGAGTTTGTTTACAAAACTGATCGTAAGGTTGAAACCTTGGACAAGCTGAGTTCAGATAATCATTCATATGCGTTCATCAGCCCGTATGTTCTATGTGAACTCAGCTCTCTGCGGATATATCTTTATGAAATTTGGTAATATTGCTTACTTTAACTACAGGTAAGTATATAAAAATATAATATCAAAAACGCTACTATATAATCATGTTTAAGATAAATTAATTTTTTTATTTCATTAAATTTAGGTATATAAATGAGTTCTAAGCTTTCTTCCGATTAATACACATAGAGATTCATATATATTTTTTATTTTATTGAATTAAGGTATATAAATTAGTTCTAAGCTTTCCTCCAACTTATACATATAGAGATCCATTAAATTATACCCCGAATAATCTCTTTAACATATCCAAATTTGATATTATTATAACTTAATAAAAGCTGAACCAAATTTAAACTAGGAATGGCTTTTAGTTTATAATTTGGCCTCTGGATTAATCCTACATTAAAATCTGGTAAGATAACTTTTGCTCCAAATTCATATTGGAATTGTACCATAAAAAGTTTGATATGGAAAAAGGTTCAAAATTTTATGCTACATTAAAACTGACCCGATTTTGTTCGGGCATAAATTAAATTTGGAAGCATATTTTTTTGTTGTGTCAAAATTTATATTGGAATTGTTCACTGATTAATCTCATATAGAGTAATATATCTTTTTCAAATCTAAAAAATTTGGATTAGGGATAGTTTTTAATTTTTGTGGTTTAGCCTCTGATTAATCCTGCCTTTAAATCTGATAACACGACTTTTGATTAAAAATTCATATGATTTTTTCATAGTATGTAAATAAGATAACAAGGAACCCCAGAAAGCTTGACAAAGTTTTCAAGGCAAGTGTATCTAATGTTCAGTAAAGCCCACATAATTGTGCTGTCTTGTTCATAGTTTAATATGCACAAAATGTTTATTTTGTTTTTGTTATTATAATTAGCTTAGAGTAATTCTGTTGGAAGAATTTTCGCTAAATTTGGATTGCAAATGATTCAAAGCGAATGTTTACAGCTGTTGATAAGTGAAAACTCCATTGAGTTGTTGACGAACTTGGGTGTGTGTGCGGGTGTGTGTGCGGGTGTGTGTGCGGGTGTGTGTGCGGGTGTGCTGCGGTCTCTGACTTCGACTCCGACTTCGACTCTGGCAGCGGGCCTTGGCCCTGAACTTGCTTATCAAGGCGGCGCAGCTTTAGACTATTCACTATTTTGTTGTTGTTTACATAATTACTGTAAAAATTACAGTTGCAAGTTGTAAATTGTTTTTAATCGCGAATGCGGTCTGAACACAAACGCGAACTGACAATTGCCCGGCCCCAGTTCGCAGTCGCAGTCTCGATTCCCGCAGCTGAGAGCAATTAAGTGCGCTTATCAGTTTAGAGCCGCAGCGCGAATTAGCACCCCACACCTAGCCTAGCCTAGGCGGCGTCCTCGGCGGCTCTGTTGGCTGCTTCGTGCTAGAGCTGGACTCGTGTCGTGACACGAACACGATGGTGAGCTCAACACGATTTGAATAAAATATTAAAATATTATTAAATTTGAAATAAAACTAGGGCTATTAATGATAAACAATATTGCACGTTTGTTAATAATGAAACTTAAAACTAATTTAAAATAATATGTTAAAAAAATTTAAATATTCTTTAAAATAATCTTTTCAAATAATTCGAAAATAAATCCAAACATTAATTTTAAACAAACAACGAAATAAAGCTAGGGCTATTAAAGATAAACAATATTGAACGTTTGTAAATAATGAAACTTAAAACTATTTTAAAATAATATGTCTAAAAATTTTTAAATATTCTTTAAAATATTCTTTTCAAATAATTCGAAAAAAAAATCCAAACATTAATTTTAAAGAAACAATACGAATTTTAATGTCTTAAAACATTAATATATTTTTTAAAAGTTTTTTTTTTAAATAATGCTGAACAAAAAAAAATTTTAATGAAATAATACGAACTTTAAACAAAAATTAGAACGTGATAAAAAATGTTTAATTTGAAAGTTAATATTTCAAGAACCTAAGCCCAAAGTACTTTAATACAGTAATTAATAATCTGAGGAATGTTGTTCCTCTAACGCTTAACGGTTTTTTTTTAAATAACGAAAAGTCCTATTCTATTTTTTTTTATTCTATTTTTACCTTTTGTAGTGTAATTAGTCTAATGTAAAATTAACTTCCAATCAGAATATTTAAAGTTTTTTGTACTTTTTTGCACATTTTACAGAGTAATTAGCCTAAAGAACATTCAATTTGAAATATGGTAAGAAAGCTTAACGCTTTCCAACAACAAACACTGTTGTACTTTTTTTTACCTTTTTCAACTATTTAAAATGTTTAATTTTAAATGTACATTACCAATTATTTTGTAGAATTAAAACTTTTTTGTTTCTTCAATTTCTGGGTCTATATTTTATTGTATTCATAGTTTAATAATGCTTCTTGCTAAAATTTAAGATTGTATAGTCTTTAACTAAAGTAAAAGAAAATGTTTTTAAAACCTGCAGATCTATAGAGTTAGGAATTATTTTAAAAAAAATTCAGATGTGCTTCTTGGGATGTATATTTCCCGCTTCCATCTCTAGTTTGTTTTTGGGTTTCGGTTTTTGGATTTGTGCGCTTGACTTTGGGTATTATTAAACAGTTTTTACAAGCCGCTAACGTTCGAAAATTGTTGCTAATTAGCGGAGCCGCGCACGCCGGCGCAACAGACCTTAAAAGCGGCCACAGCCAGTGAGGGGCAGCAAGGGGTTAAGCGGAGGGTGCGGGGCATGCAAGATGACAGAAGAAGAAGCGAAGCGGGTTTTAGATATATATTTCTGATTTGAATGTTGTTAAATATAGTAAATTCGTGGAAGAAAAGATTTAAGAAATTAAGTCAAGTATATTTGTTAATTAAATAAAATTAGAATAGATCTTATGTAGAGCTAAATTCACTAAAAACTTAATCAGAAAATGTTCTAAAATTAACTTTGCCTATAGGATAAGTGTGAAATGAATGTAGAAAAGGTTCTATTATTTTCTAAATTTTTGTATGAATATATTTAAATATATATACGTCATTTCTGGGGGAAAAATATTTGTTATTTAAATCAATTGTCTAAAAAATATTGTTAATCTGTGTTGTTAGCAGAAATTTTTCTAAAATTAACTTAAAGACTTTAGAATGTAGAAAAGGTTCTACTATTTTCTAAATTTTTGTATGAATGTATTTAAATATATATACGTTTATTTCTGGGGATTCTTAATATTTAAAAAAATTGTTTTTTTTTATTTAAATAATGAATCGTTGAACACTTCACTTAAGAAACGTTTCTACAGTATTCCAAGTATGAATAACAAACAAAATCCTTTTTTGTTAAATACAGTTTTCTTTCACCGGTGAACTGATCTTGAAAATTAATTTATTTACACATTCATTCTCATCAAGTTAACAGCATATTGTTAATAGATCGATGTAAATACCAACAATTTAACATCAGCATAAAAGTTATTTTTTGTTAGCCTATATAGAACGCTTTAGAAAAAAATAAATAAAAAAAAAATAAAAAAATTAACTCACAATTTAAATAACAATTGATTTTATGTGAAGACTTTCTTACTGATTTTATTATTGTATATTGTAAATTGACTGATAGACTTCAATTGACCTTCCCCCTTCAGAACTTAGCGCACCTACTGGAATAGAAAGTTTTCGATTCAATTTTGAAAGTGACTTGTCAATCGGACGAAACTTAACCAACCAATCCAAAGGTTTTGGAGTAGGAAAATACTATATTGCCTATTCGAAATTCCATTGCATTCGAAAAACCATTCAATATTTACATGGGAAATATACAAAATTACCGCTTCGATGCGATTCGAGCGATTTGTGCGCGCTTTTTTTTTTTTGTAAATATTGTTAATGTTGATCTATGTGCGTGCTTCTGAGTTGTCTGTCTGTCTGTCTGTCTGTCCGTGTGTGTGTCTGTGTGTGCGTGTGTTTGCTGGATTGTTACTATCTCTATCTTTCGTAGCTTTGCCTATGAATATGTGCGATCGTGGGGTTCGTACCCTATACCCATCGATAATGGCTGACGGGTCTATTGGTGAGCTGCAAAAATTTGTCATCTATAAATTATATACAATTTAACTACTGAGTCCATTTAGCCATATTCTTCTATATACATTTTTGTAATCCATATTCCAAATAATTTTATGTATTTATCAAACTCTACACTCAATTTTTAAAATCGATAAATAACCATTTTCTGCTATATATCATTTTATAAAATAATTTTTCGAGCTTATCTTCAATGTTTGAAAAACATAAAATTTGGTACATATCTCGTAAATTAAAACAAGAATATCCCTATTTTTTTTTCTATCGATAATTCCGTTCTCAGTCACAAAATTAGTAAAAATTATTTTTTTTTTGAAACCATATTTTATATAAAGGTTCTCTAAAATTGTAGGCAAAGCGAAGAATATATGTAAGCTCTCGGAAACTTTAGGCAAAATAGGTATATCGATAACTTCGTTCACTTTCGCAAAATCGATAAAAAAATTTAGTTTAGTCTCGATTTTCGAAGTATGTCTCAAGAATTTGATGTTATCAAATCAAGTTTATCGGTTTCTTTTTATTCCCCTAAAATCGATAAATATCGGTAGTGACAATCGGAACGAAATAAAAAATAAATAGTATACCCTTGACTTTTGGTATATAAACACACATACATATATGAATGCCATTAGAAAAGTGAAGAAAATATTTTATTATTATTTAAGTAACAATCTAGTGACGAAAGCATTACTGATATCAAATTTGGTGAAGGTCCGAAGAATTTAAAATATGAACAAATCGAAATTATAATAAATGTTGGGCATTGAACTAGTTAAAGTAATACCTATCGATTGTCATATAAATCGATCTGATCAAGATTTTTTATTATACGTGTATTTCTAGACGCTTTTTGGCTACTTTTGCCACTAGCGTGGTTTGTTGATTGGTTAAAAACAGTTCTTGTATTCTTTAGAAAATTCTTCCAGCTATTTTAAATAAAATTCTTCTAGCTATTTAAAATAATTGTTAGAGGGTATGTGCTAGTCGTGCCGCCTTGACTTCAACACACTTGGTTGTCATTATTGTCATTGTTGTTGTGCTTATATGATTCAGCGAGTGGGTAAACACAACAACTCCCACAACAACCACCACCACCACCAGCAGAAAGAGCACCACAATGAGTGTCGTTTGAGTTTAGTTGAATTCTGAGACACGAATCCGGCCGAGTGCCGACCCGAGTGCCGAGCCGAGTGCCGAGCCGAGTGCCGAGCCAACCAAGCGACCCGTTCCGTTCAGTTCCGTTCCCGTTTCACGTCGTGTCAATTCGAATTTCGCATTCGTCGGGCTCGGATACGGATCGGTGCTGTATTTATATATATATTTCATTTGATTCGATTTGATTTGATTTGATAGATTTTTGCTGTAGTGTAGTGTCATTTGTTCTGGCAGAGGTCCCAAGTGAAATTCATGTTAATGAATGTTAATTTATACACGTTTTGTAAGAATCTAAAATCTGTCTGATTTTTGAAACGAGATTCGAACGAAGTCGGTTTTGTTGTTGTTGTTTCTGTGTGTGTGCTCGGATAGTCGTGCCGGGAACGTCGCCTCGAGAACACGTCGATCGAACATGGATCCCGATTTTGTGAACAAATACAATCAGATATTGAATCGCTTGAAGCTCGTCGAGAATTTCGATGGCAGCGATCCGGGCAAATTGGCGCAATTTCTGCAGAAGATCGAGGCCCTGATGCCGGCCATCAACAGCTTCGACGATTACTACAAGGCGCAGCTGGTCGGGCACATCAAGAACAAGTGCACGGAACGGGCGCGGGACGCGGTCTTCACCCGCCAGCTGAGCGCTCCGGCGGGCAATGGCCACGTCAAGGGCAACGGGAGTGCGCTGTTGAAGGCCGAGTCCTGGCACAAGCTGAAGGAGCAGCTGCTCTACAATTTCGCCGAGCGCGAGTCCAGCTACGCTCTCATCCATAAGATACGCAGCGCGGTGCTCGACTCGAATATCGAGCTGTATTATCAGAAGATGGCCAAGCTGAAGCAGCGGCTGCTCAATCGCAAGCTGACCCACAACGATACCCTGTACTCGCTGGAGGACATCGAGCGTATAACGCTGCAGGTATTCCGGGATCATCTGCCGGAGCCAACGCACTCGATGATCCTGCGCCGCAATCCGAAGAGCATGGAGGAGGCCTATCGCTACATTGTCGAGGTGCAGCAACAATTTTACACACAGAGCGGCCCGCTCGGCGGCGAGCAGGGCGCCACCTTCAGCACCAGCCACAAGCAGACATTCGGCGTCGGCGGCGGCGGCGGCGGCAGCATTGGCTCCGGCGTCGGATTGGGCTTGGGCATTGCCTCGGTGGGCTTGGCCAGCACCGGCTATGCGTACGGCCGACAAATGTCCGAGAAGGGCACCGCCGGCAACAACAACAACAACAACAGCAACAGTGGCAGCCACCACAGCAACAACAACAGCAAGAGCTACTATAACCAGGCAGCTCCAGCTGTGGGCGCCGGCAAAGTCAGTCCCATGTTCAAGAGCAACGGCAATCCCAGCTTCAAGTCCAGCTTCAGCTACAACGGGAGCAGCGGGAGCGGCACTGGTGGCTACACCAGCACCACCACCAAACTGGACAAGAACAAGAGCAAACCGGGCCAGAATGTGAAGGGCAACAGCGGCAGCAGCTGGCGCAAATAGTGGCGGCCTCAAAATCGACGAACCAAGATTGGCTTTAGTCATGTGGCCCCCACCCCTCCCCCAATTTTTGCTATGACCTAATCTCTTTCAGCTGTGACTAAGCCCTGGCAGCGCAATTGCATGCCTCATGCTAATTACTACCCATACAACCACCAACCCACCCCACCCCACCTCCCTTCTACCCTTACCCTCACCACACACTGACCCAGGTGGATGCTGCTGATGATGATTGCAGCTCTGACACTGAACCGCCATGGCGCATGTTAATTATTAGATCATAAGTCTCAAGTGTAAATAAGCCCCCCCCCCCCCCCCCCCACAACAACAACCACACACACCCCTTTTTTTTTTTTGTTTTTTTAATTGTTGTTGTTTACAATAAAGTGTAAAAATCTTAACACAACTCACGGATGTGGCCGATATATATACTTTTTTTTAGTTTTATCTCTTTTTTATTCAATTTACCCAAATGCATCGATATCTAATCTTAAAAAAAATATGACTGCAGAATGGAATTTTTTTTTATCGCTCTTTGGGTAATTTTGCTGTTTAAAAGATATGTAAAAATTATATATATATATGTATTATGTTACTGGAATTAATCACAGTTCAATTTGATGCGAACTATAAAAAAAATCAGTCATCAAAAATCAATAAGCAAAAAATTACTCAGAAATAAGATAGAGCCGTTATCTTTGTGTTGTCCAAAGATTAAATAATTATATATACTTGTTTACTTTCATATTTAAAATCGATTCAATTAATTCTATTTATTGCATATAACTAAATTGTTATTGTCAATTTTAGTTTTGATTTTATTTCTTGAAATAAAAAAATTTTATTTTAGATTGTTGTTTTAATCAAACTTTGCTCTTTTGTAAGGAATATTAATTTTTTATTAAGATAATTTAAAAAAACTTTTTTTTATAGAAAAACTAATTTTTTGACTGATGGTTCGTTTTGATATATTTCAAGTTCCATCAAGATAGTTTATAAATTGAGCGCTCAATTTGCAGAGAAGTAAACGGATAGATAGGCATGGCCATATCGAAGCGACTGTTGATACTGATAAAGAATATATATATAAGCTTTATGGGCTCGAAGATGTCAACTGCTCACAAGGCCAGAAACGTTTTAAATTATCAAAAAAAATATACACACATAGTATATCATTGTATATAGTGTATATATTTCAAGCTTGGAATAACATTAATAGGTTTTATATAAAAAAAATTTAGTGCTTTTTAGAACCTACTAAAAACTATATAAATCTGGCAAAAATTTCAACGTTCATAATTTCTATAGCTTTTATGCTGAACAAAAAATTTAAATATTTCCTTCAATTTTAATTTTTCAATTTAGAAAATTTAAATATTTCCTTATTCTTCTTTCAGATTGAAAAATTTGAACTCAAATTTTCATTCTTCTTCTTCTATTTTTTTTAAGTTGAAACAATTTGAATAATTCCAAAATTTTTTTTTTAATTTTTCCAAGTTTTTTTCATACTTAAACAAAAAATTAAATTTTTTCGATACCCTTGTGTTATTACGAAAAATTTTAATTAGTTTTGGATTTTCTAAAATTAAAAAACTACATAAAATTGTACTAAAAAATATTGATATCATAATTTCTTGTTTTACGTTGAAAAAAAATAATTGCAATATTTTCTAAAATATTATTTTTAATTCTTCCATGTTTTTCACACTGAAACAAAAAATTTGAATTTTTGCGGAATAGAAAAAAACTACATAAAAATGTAGTTACAAATCTTAATATTATAATTTTTTCATGTTGAAAAATAATTCCTATAATTTTATTTTAATTCTTCGACTGAAACAAAAAAAATTTGAATTTTTCGGAACCCTTCTGTTAATCAGAAAAAAACTATATAATAAATATTAAATATTAATAATATAATTTGTTCACTTAAAAAAAGGTAATTGGAATATTTTCTAAAATTTTATTTGTTTGAATTTTTCTTGATCTTTCTTTCAATGCGAAACAGTTGAATTCATTGATCAAGTGATCATATAGGGAAATTCACTGGGTTAAACTGGGATATGTAATACAAAAATAGATAGCTTTAATTGGGAGACTCACCGAATGTTGTCCGCCGCTGCGCGATCCCGCCGAGCAGTGATCGTAGCCCGTATCCGGCGGCGGTGGCTCGCTGATCTCCTGGAGCTTGACGCCACGGGTTCTGGTCTTGTCGCGCTCCGGCTTGCCGAAGAGTCCGCGCCGCTCGGCCATGCGGATGAGGTACTTCTCGTTGAGGTGGGTCAGCTGCTTGCGCCGCATGAGGGCGAGGTAGCTGCCCGTCGACTGCAGCTGGATGCAGTTGTCCTGGTTGATGCAGATATCCGGCACAGTGTCCTCGACGAACTCATCGATGTCCGGCGTCACAATCAGATCGATGCTCTCCACTCGGGGCAGCTGTCCAGCTGCTGCCGTTGCTGCTGCCGGAGCACCTGGTTCACCTGTCAGTTCTGGCTGCGATTTGCGTTTGTCGTCGGCGGCGAGTTTGTCCTTTTTGCGCGGCGACTCCTTGGACATGGCCGCGGCGGGTATATTGGCCGCCTCCGCCTCGGCGAGCGCCTCCAGACGCTTCACCTCCCGGTACGCCTGGCGATGCTTCTCCAGCGCCAGCTTGTTGATCACCTCCAGCACGTGCCGGACCATGTCCGCGTTCTCGGTGTCGACGATCGAGTGCGTCTGGTACAGGACGAACTGCACCTGCGGCCGCGACATGGACATGGTCAGCGTCAGCAGCTGCTCCTCGAGAATGCAGCCGACCCGCTGCTTGCCCTCGTCGCTCACCTCCGATTCGGTGAGCACCTCCAGCATGCTCAGATCTCCGCCGCGCGAGCAAATCAGGTCGATCGGATCCGAGATGGCGCTAAACGAATTCGGGGGCGTGGCAAACACGCCCACAACGGTGCGAAAGCGATTCGATTCCATCGGAAAGGACGTGAACGCGTCCCCAAAGAGTCGAATGTTGTTCACCTGGTTGGGATTTATATCTATATATATTATTTATAAATTCTACACTCAGAGAAAAATACAGTACTGAAGTCAATTACAATTGAATTCGAATTCATATAGTTTTCTCTTTAGGTTGACAATTTTGTTTCGAAAAATTCTCAGATTTCTCAGTTAAAAGTCGGGCTTGTCCGACTAGCAGATACCCTGTACCAAACTGTGCGTTGCACATGGATTGAATTATGATTGCTTGAATATATTTCAAGTTAATTTTCACGATCTTATGAAATTTTTTGAAAATATGGTATTTAAATGTGTTTAAATACTAAAGCAAAAATATTGTTGCTCTTAAATAAAATTCTGGGGAAAATTAAGGGAGATATCCAGCAGGTAAAAATATTATCTATTTTGATGTACGCAAAAAAAAATCTTTGCTAAAAAGTGAAATTTATCTAAAAGCTATGATAATTGATTGATATTATAAATTTACTAAATTTTAAAAATTAAAAAAAATTATTAAAGAAATCAGAAACAAAAAAAATTTTAAATTATAAAATAAATTGAAGAATAAGTATACTTAAATAAAGATAAAAGCTTACGATTTTATGGAAAAATAAAAAAGTTATCCAAACAAGAATTTTCTTATAAACAATTTAATTAAGCTTAATTTAGAAAAAGGTTTGATTTGAGCAAATAATTATTAAACAAGTCAAAAACAAAAAATTTTGAATTATAAAATAAACGGAAGAAAATGTTTGCTTTAAATAAAGCTTAAAATAATTAAGAATTTTCGAAAAAAATAAAAAAGTTATCCAAACAAGAATTTTCTTACAAACAATTTAATTAAGATTAATTTAGAAAAAGGATTGTGCTAGATTTGAGCACACAAATTCTTGATTTTTTCGCTGAGTGTACAACTTACACCTATAGTTTCCATATAGCGACGATATTCCTTGAGATTGGCGCCCGCGCCGTAAACATAGAAATTATTGACCCGATTCACGGAGTAGAAAAGTGCAGCCAGGTAGGCGGTGGAGCGTGGGGAATCCACGTGGGTTTGCAATATGTCACCTGGTGGCAAGTGATAAAGGTAGATAATAAAAATCAAAATATGAAGCCTAGTTACCATAGAGCTGAAAATAGTCCATGAGCTTGGACATAATCGCTGGACCATAGGAAAAGTTTTTATCCTATAAGAAAGAGAAATTAAAGAAAATTCTCTAAGGGATTTGGCTGGATTTGGATTTGCACCTGCATGATGAAATAATGTTTGGTCATCAAGGTGGATTTGGTGAACTCGCTGCGATTCTTGGGTATAATCGAGATGACCAGCGGACAAATGTTGTCCCACTTGCAGTGCTGCTCCAGCAGCGGCTGCTCATCGTCCGGGCCGTGCACCGTGAAGCCCATCTCCGCGAGTATCTTGTCCGCCTCCGACTTGGAGCTGGCCGAAGAACCTTCAGTTGCAACTGAGCGCAGTTCGGTTAACAAACTTACCGCAGGAGAAACGGATTTATCCAGCCGGTAACAACGGGATTGGCCGCCGCGATGGCCACCTTCTCGTTCTGCAGGTGAATGGGCAGCAACTGGGAGAGCCTCAAGGCGCCAATGCCGATGCGCATCCGGGAAATGGAGGCGGACAGACGGACGCGATGCTGCCAAAGCACATTCGCTATTTCTATATATAATATGATACTGTGTTAACTGAAAATATTTGAGATTTGAATCTCACCTGCGACCTGCGCCTCCTTGTAGAGCTGTGCCTGCATTTCCTGATGCTCCGAATTGCGGTTGTTGAAATGGCGATCGTAGAGCTCGAAGAGCATCAGCCAAATACGCTGCTCATCCTCGATGTACTAAGGAATCAGTTTACTTAAATACTATAT
Source organism: Drosophila nigromelanica (assembly GCA_004149465.1). Classification (NCBI taxonomy): domain Eukaryota; kingdom Metazoa; phylum Arthropoda; class Insecta; order Diptera; family Drosophilidae; genus Drosophila; species Drosophila nigromelanica. The sequence goes on from SCDS01000591.1 coordinate 77,894, forward strand.
ATTTAAATACTAAGAATTTTAAATTATTTGTACTAAACTTGGTTAAAATAATAATAATAATAACAACAATAATAATAATAATAATAATAATAATAATAACAACAATAATAATAATAATAACAATAATAATAATAACAATAATAATAATAATAATAATAATAATAATAATAATAATAATAATAATAATAATAATAATAATAATAATAATAATAATAATATTAATAATAATAATAATATAATAATAATATTAATAATAATAATAATAACAATAATAATAATAACAATAATAACAATAATAATAATAATAATAATAACAATAATAATAAGAAAAATAATAATAATAACAATAATAATAATAATAACAATAATAATAATAATAATAAAAAATTGGATAAAGGACGAACAAATATTCTTTAACACTTTTCCATCCGTTTTCCGACTTCAGCTGTGAACATATTTCAATTTTATCTTATTTCCCATTCCAAAACTAAAAAGAAAGTCTACAATAAAATTTTACAAAAATGTTTGAAAATAAGATTGTTGCAGAAAATTTTTTAAAAACTTTAAAATAACGTATTGGGTTAAATCTGAAACAAAACTAAAAAATTACTATTTTTGGAAAAGAAAACCCCATATGTCGACTTTAGTGGATTTTAGTGAATTTGAGAAGGTTGAAAAATAGGAAAGTTTCGAAAAAAGATTTTAAAAAAAATTTTCACATTTCCAAAATTTTCAACAATTTTTCACACTTGTAGAAGGATTTTTCCAACATTTTCACTTACACTAACTATTGAAAAGCAATCAGATTCGTAGCTCAAACAATTTCATCTGTACAATGATCATCAATCAATCAGTCGGTCAGTCAATCAATCACAATCAAACAAAGTCTACAGCACATAAAATTACCTGCTTGTAGCGCTCAAAGAAGCAAACATCCGACAAGGCATTACACAGCACTGTTTTATCTATAATCAAAGTGAGGTTATGTACGATCAATGCCCAGCTCAATCAACAGTTACGCACACCGGAAGACATCGTAGATGAGCGAGTAGGCGAGTCGCATCTCGTGCTCGTTGTGAAAGACAACGGATAAAGCGGGTTTCCGCAGCAATTTGGCCGCATTCGCGATTGTCCGCAGATCCCAGCGGGCGCTGGATTTTAGCTTGACTCGGACTGTGGTCGTGTGACAGTGTTTCAGGATGCGGCTGCGCCGTCCGTTCGGACTGATGCCGGGCGAGATGATCTTGGTGATGCGATCCGGATCGAACATCGGCTTGTCGCGCTTATCCATGTCCTTGAGCGAGATATTCGCGTCCGCCGATTCGTTCACCTGTCGCTGGATCTCGAGCAGCATGAAGTACATCTTATCCTGCCACTCCTCGTCGCTGGGCAAATAGATCTGTTTCGTTTTCCGTAGCCGGGTGCTGCACTCCTTGAAGATGGCCGGATAGACGGAGAATATGTCCGCCAAACTGAGGAAAAACAATTGATTCGACATTGTTCCGCACCCGTGCAACGAACAGCGGCAACTGCCGCCAGCAACTACTTGCTCCCAATCCCCAATCCCCAATCCCAATCACAATCACAGTGACAACTGCTGATTTCCATTTCCATTGCCATTTCCATTACCCATTACCCATTCACTCCGTTCGTGCTTAACACCAATTCAATGCTGCGACCGAATCGACAACAACGACTGCCAGCAGCTCCATGCAATACTTATCTACCTATCTCCGCTCCTGGCCTCCCTATTCCCCTCTCTCTCTCTCTCTCTCTCTCTCTCTACAGCTCACCTACTGTCTCTACACTCGAAGAAAAACATTACGTATTCAAAAATTTATTTTAATCAGCTTTAATTCTTACTTTACTTAAAAATTCAACAAATTTTTCGATTTTACTGTCAAAATTTTTACCAAAATATTCAAAAAAAATTATTTTAAATAATGCACATTCTTTTAAATAGAGGTTCAATCTAGGGAGATGGAAAAATGCCATTAAACAAAAATATCGGTTTAGGTTTAGCAAAGTTATCGCGGTTTGAAATATGGAAGCTTGTATTAAAAACATAAATTCAAAATTTTAAATTTTGAAAAAAAATGTTTTCGAAATTAAGTAAGGGGGATTACATGATTTTTTACCAAAAAGTTAAAAAAAAAATTAATTTTAATAATGCATATATTTTAAATGCAGAATAAATCTAGAAGATAAGCCATGAAAAAATTGCCATCAAACATGAAAATCGGTTCAGTTTTGACAAAGTTATGAAAGTTTGAAATATGGGAGCTATGGTTTCAAGAACTCCACATGTCAAAATTTTTGTCGATTTTCGCATGATTTTTGACCAAAAATTTGACCACCTCAAAATCGGTTTACAAGTTGTTTTTTTATGCTTATTATGACAACTACAATCGATTAAAAACAGAAATTCGCAATTTTAAATTTTGAAAAAAAAAATTTTT